>JAJQOW010000533.1:0-103323 GCA_037975125.1 Latrodectus hesperus
AAAATACCGTCGAAATACATCATCGAGAACATCATCAAAAAAGTGTGCTTCAAGTGAAATTTGTGTTTGTGCGCGTTCAGTTCAATGTGTGTGATAAAATCAAGAATCAGCTCCAATATTTAACAATTCAAACGTATCTAACAGTTTTACCCATACATTTATAATCCTCTTTCAATTTATTGCATTTTTGCTGACTCAGAACTACGATTTATTTTTTATAGCAATACCAGTGCAAGAGTTTATTTTCAAATTTGAGTGACTAATGATTTGGCAATCGTCCAGATGCAACGTTTCGTTCAAGTGATTTAAGTTTCTTGATAATATTTCTGTCTGTTAATGATTCCATTTTTCAAAACAACCGATTCTCTTACTGCATTAATTTTATTTTTTTGGTATTCAAGAGAGATTATTTTATTTTATTTATTTGTGGTGAAACATATTTTATGCTTATATCTTTCAGTTTTATTTTCACTTATATTTTAAAGCCTTCATATAAAAATAAGAAAGAAATGCAATGAAATTTTGGTGCATGCATAAATATTAATAGCATATTATTATTTTATATATATTGTATACTGTGTTAAATTATTTTTCATTTTTAAACAAAATCCAAGATAGTTTGTTTTTATATTTTCATTCTCAGTGCATTTATATATTTTCAGTGCCAGAATTTTCAGGTAATTGATTATTTTATATTAAGAAATTATATACTATATTGCATTTTATTTTTTATATTTGAATTATTTTGAAAGGTTTCAAACTAAAATTGATCTAAGCACTTTCTAAATAAGTAAAAGGTTTTATTTTGTTAAAAAGCAAATTAATTGATTCTCTGAATGACCACTAAAATGGCGTATTTACTACAGTACAAAAAAGAAGATTTAATAGAATTAGCAGGTGAGTTAGGTCTAACTGTAGATACACCCACGACAAAGCCAAAACTTAAAGAACTTATCATAACTGACCCTGGTTACGTAGAAGAAGATACGAAAATGTTGTTAATTAGCATCACCGAAGAACGAACACGTCGTGAAACCGCAGAGAAAGAAGAACGGACACGTCGTGAGATTGCAGAAAAAGAAGAAAAAATGCTTCGTGAAACCGAAGAAAGAGCAAACAAAATTCGCCAAGAAGAGCGTGAAGACCAAAAGCGTCGAGAAGCGCACGAACTCGAGAAATTACGAATTCAAGTCCAACAAAATATAATTCCGGAAAATCCAGCGATAAATATTTCATCGTCAAATAAGCCCGTGTACGAGAATTTTCACAAATTCAATATGAAAGACGACATTAGTCTCAACTTAACCCTTTTCGAGCGACATGCAGAACTAACGTTTTTACCGAAACAAAATTGGGTGCAGAAGCTTCTAGGTCTAATACCCATTGAGGTAGCCCATATGATTGCAAGGGAGCCGGCGGACCAAGCCAACGATTATGACCACGTCAAAGACTTACTGTTAAAAAGATTTAAATTATCTCCGGAAAAGCTACGCCAGTTATTTATGTCTCATCAGAAGAACGCCGAAAGAACATGGGAAGATTTTCACCATGAACTGCAAACTTACTTTGACGGGTGGACACTAGGGTTAAAAATATCGACTTATGATGAGTTACGCGATCTGATCATAGCAGATCAGATGAAACGAAAAGCACCTCCTGAAATTCAAGAACACCTCATAGATGAATGGTCCAAGATAAACACACCGACGGAACTGGCGAAGAGATTCGAAGAATATGAAGATGTTCGAAGAACTCTGAAACCGAAATCAAGCTATTCACCATTTAAGAGTAGATATGATATTAAAGGAACGAGAAATTTTGAATACAATTCGCCAAAGGCAGAATATTCACGAAATGACAGATTCGAGAAAAGATCGTTTAATTTAGATCATCGTAATAGATACGCCGAAAAAACGAAAGTTATTTACTGCAGCCATTGCAAAGCACCAGGACATTATGCCATAAATTGTCCCAAACGCGGCAAAAATAAGCCTACTACTCCGCCTGTGCAGAACTGCTCATTTACCCTTAAAGGAGGAATGAAGACAAAATGCATAATTATGAAAGAAAAAAGTTTTCAAGCTCTCATCGATACTGGAAGTTCGGTCTCACTCATACGCGAAGATTTGAGTAGAGGAATTGTCAAACCCTCAGAGCTTACACATAAAACAATAATGCTGTCAGGTTTAGGAGGTCAGGTAGAAACCAAAGGTTCATTCCAACAGGAAGTGGAGATAGACGAAGAAAAATACACTCTTATGTGGCACGTAGTACCGAAATCTCGTCTAAATTTTCAAGCTATCATAGGTGCAGATATTCTAGAACACGCTTCACTTGAATTTACCAAAGAAGGTACTAAAGTTCATAAACGTGAAAATACTTGGTTAATAAATTCACCGGTAAGCGAAGTAAAAACAGACGATGAAATCGATTTGGAAAATATTAAAGACCGACGAATAAAGCAAGAATTGTTGAAATTAATTTCGAACTATGAACCAAAGAAGACCGAAAAAACAGACGTCTCTATGAGAATTATCTTAAAAGATGACATACCAGTTTATCAACATGCTCGCCGTTTATCGTTTCCAGAAAATAAAGCAGTAAATCAGCAAATCGACGAATGGTTAGAACAAGGAATAATAAGAACAAGCTCATCGGAATATGCAAGTCCAATTGTGTTAGTTAAAAAGAAAGATGGTACTAATAGATTATGCATCGATTATAGAAAACTAAATCGAAAATTGGTTAAAGATAGGTTTCCATTGCCGTTAATAGAAGACGTTTTAGATAAACTCCAGGAAGCAAATGTATATACTACATTAGATTTGAAAAATGGATTTTTTCACGTTGATGTAGATGAAGATTGTCGAAAATTCACTTCTTTTGTTGTTCCAGATGGACAATTTGAATTCAATAAAGTACCATTCGGTCTCAGTACCAGTCCGAGCGTATTTCAAAGATATGTGTACAGCATATTTCGAGAACTCATGAGGAAAGGCATCGTTATAATTTACATGGACGATTTGATAATCCCATCGAAAGATGAAAAGGAAGGTCTAGAAAAACTTAAAAAGGTATTTGAAACTGCATCGAAATATGGTTTAGAAATAAAATTCAAGAAATGCCAATTTTTAAAACGAAAAGTAGAATTTTTAGGTCACATTATCGAAAATGGAACTATTCGCCCTTCAGTTGCAAAAACTCTAGCTGTCAAGAAGTTTCCAGTACCAACAACAGTAAAACAAGTTCAAAGTTTCTTGGGATTGACCGGTTATTTCCGTAAATTTATTCCATCATATTCCAAAATAGCCAAACCTTTAAGCGACCTGATGAAAAAAGAAAATTCTTTTGTATTTGAACAACCTCAAATTAAAGCATTTGATCATTTGAAAAGTTTATTAACCGAAAGTCCAGTTCTAAAAATTTTCGCACAAGGAAAACCAACAGAATTACATACGGATGCAAGCCAGCACGGATATGGCGCCGTTTTATTACAGAAAAGTGATGACGGAAAATTACATCCTATTCAGTATATGTCAAAAAAAACAACTCCAGCGGAAGAGAAATATAGTAGTTACGAACTAGAAGTCCTTGCTATAGTTAACGCTTTAAAGAAATTTAGAACTTATTTGTTAGGTAATCATTTCAAAATTGTAACGGACTGTTCAGCATTTCAAAAAACAATGGATAAGAAAGATTTAATAACTCGAGTAGCAAGATGGGCCCTACTATTAGAAGAATTTGACTACGAAATTATACATAGACCGGGTGAAAGAATGCAACATGTAGATGCTTTGAGCAGATATCCAGTTTCCATTATTACGAATGACACTATTACTGCAAAACTGAAATTAGCCCAGCAGAATGACGAAAACATCCAAAGTTGGAAGTCCTTAATCGATTGCAACGACACTTCAGATTTTTTCCTTAAAAACGACATTCTGTACAAATATGTAAATGGTCGAGAACTAATCGTTGTACCAGAGGCCATGCAGACAGGGGTCATCAAAGCGGCTCATGAAGAGGGACATTTTTCAACTGCGAAGACGAAGGAAATAATCAAACGAGAATTTTTCATACCTAATATGGATAAACGAATACAAAACGTAATTTTAAATTGTGTACCTTGTATATTGTCAAACAAAAAGAGTGGTAAAAAAGAAGGATTTCTAAATCCTATTCCAAAAGAAGATGTACCTTTAAGTACTTATCACGTTGATTTTATTGGTCCTTTGCCATCAACCAACAAAAGCTATCAGCATATTCTCACCATCGTAGATGCGTTTACCAAATTCACTTGGCTTTACCCTGTCAAATCAACTTCAGCAGAAGATGCTCTTGAAAAATTAAAACTACAACAAAAGACATTCGGTAATCCTAGAAGGATAATAACGGACAGAGGTTCAGCATTCACCTCCAAAGCATTTAGTGATTATTGCACAGAAGAGGATATACAACATCTCCAAATTGCCACCGGAGTACCTCGTGGAAACGGTCAAGTTGAGAGAGTTCATCGTACTCTTATACCCGTTTTGACTAAACTATCAATTGAAGATCCCACTAAATGGTACAAGTTCGTGGATAAATTGCAGCGAATCCTTAACAGCACCACCAGCCGAAGTACAAAATGGTCTCCATTTGAATTATTAGTTGGTATAACAATGAGAAATAAAGAAGACATTCACATACGAAACTTACTAATGGAAGAAGTAATGGAAGAATTGCAAGAACAGAGAAATCTATTACGGCAAGATGCGAAAAGAAACATCCAAAAGATCCAGGCAGAGAACAAGAAGACGTACGATAAGAAACGCAAGAAAGCCCCAGTGTACCAGAAAGGAGACTTGGTGGTTATTCAAAGGACACAATTCGGGACAGGTTTAAAACTAAGACCTAAGTTTTTAGGACCATACCGAGTAGTCAAAGCAAATGCTAAGGATAGGTATGAGTTAGAAAAAATAGGTTCTCATGAAGGTCCTAACCGAACAACCTCATCCGCGGATTTAATGAAATTTTATTCGCCAGGGTGAAAAATAAGCAGTTATCATTTATAGAATTTTATTGTATAATGTGAGTCTTATTTTAATGTTACTTTTGTATTTTTTTCCTTTTGGTAAATATAAAATATTAGCCATTTGCAGATGATATTTTCAATTTAGATTAATATAATGAACATTTTTGCTTATAGCAATAGAGACTTTAACTTGCTTATATTTTAATTATTATACTTGTGAAAATATTTCATTTTTATCATTGTCTCATTTTGTAATTGTTTGAAATTATGATAATCACTGAGGCCAGTGATTTGCAGGATGGCCGAGTCTGTAGGATTATATTTTCGTAATAACATATGTCAATAGATGGCAGCATCGAGCAGACTCGTGTTGATTGTAGATGTAAGAGAAACATCTGTGAAAGTAAGGCACTCTGCTAATTGAACTCCGAGAGGATAGGCCGCGAATTTGTTTTCTCCCGAAATGGAGACAAAGAAACTACTACGCAGTTAGTAAGTCAGCCATGATGCTGCTGTCTACTTATTTCTTTTAAACATGTAAATATTGTAAATAGTAAGTTAGATATAACCTAATAGTTCTTAATAATATTTTAATACTTTCTTTAATAAATTAATTTTGTTTCAATTATGGCCCATCATCTCTTTTTAAATCGTTAACAATACTTCAAGAATTTAATAATATTGACAGTTGTTCATGCAAAGATGTAATAAACCCGGATCTATATTCCAGAAGGGTTCAGCGCACTCGGAAACATTGCATTTCTGCTGAGCTCTTTGAAATCAATCTACCGTAAATCGGTTTGTCGCAGTAATGACTATTGTGGCAATCATTAAAAGAGCCTTAGATCGTAAATATTGATTTCCATTTATAGCTTAAGGAACGTTAAGATAGAAGATATTGCCAATCGCGGAATTATTTAACGGTGAATAGATTTCAGTAAGTAGACTGCTCAGAAGACCGTGGAAAATTCGGAATGAGAAATCTGCAATAATTTGGTTTGTTCATAAATAATTGTGTCAAAACATTCTTAGTAGGAATAGTAAACATTAAACATCCAGTAAAGTAAAACAAATTGTTATATTAAAAAAAAACAAAATTTAATATTTTCATTCCTAAAAGTACTATTTAATTGAATTTAAATTTTTAAGAACAAAAAATACTAGTTTATTTATTTTAAGACTTAAATACTAAAGAGAAAATAAAAAATAAATGATTAATTTTGTATGGCATGAATCACTATATACTATTTTCTTAACATAATTAACATACCTTACAAAAATTTATAGATATCAAAATTTTAACCAATATTTAGGAAGGATTTTTTTAAATTAATAAATTGCATTATGCTTTTTAAAAGAGCTTGAATCATAATCTCGAAATAAAATGCTATTCTTATATAATTTTATGTTAAAAACAGAGTGACAATCTTAAAATTTTTTCTGCATTAACAAATGAACAGATTTATTAAATATGAAGAACTATTTAAGTAAAGAGATACCATTTTTTATGATACTGCATTATGAAAAAGTGTTATAATAATATGAAGGAAATGCCAAGTGACAATGGGTTTTAAACATGAAAATTGCATTCAAATTATATTTAACTTTCACTCAGATAATTTAAAAAATCCTTATATATGTTTGCATTAATAAATTTTTTAAATAAATCCTACCGTATTTTTCTTTTGATACATTTATTTATTTTGTGTCTAAATTTAAATATTTAGTACTTTAGAGTACATCAATTAGTAAAATTATGTAATGTATCTTGAAAAATTAATTTTTGTAAATTTACTAAATTATACTAACTCTTTTTAATTATTTTCGCATTTTACTCAAAAATTTAATATCTATAAAAACAATTCTTATGCAATTTTATAGTTTGAAAGAACGAAGTATTCTTTCACATATTTTCGCATAATAGGGTATTGTTTGAAATAAATTGTATAATGTATCGCAATCCCGTATTTCTTAATAAAAATATGTGAAAATAAAAATTTAGTCTAACGGAAAGTCAATTAACTTTAAATGAATTATCAAAATAATTTTAAATATTGCTTTCGTACAGAGGAGAATTATAAAAACAAATCAACATTCTTATAAAATTATTTCAAATAATGAAAATAGAAAGAGTAATTAGTGAAATAGAATGCACAGTAATCAATATGGGGAAAAAATCATGTCTCATTTTATTGAAATATCTTCATTAAATTTCAAAGGTGATTGATGCTTTGATTCCATTGCAAGGCAAAATTTTCTAATTACATAGTATTTTATTTTCGTTTTCAGTATTTATTGTAGACGAAACTAAATTTTTAATTGTATAGATAGTTTGTGAAATGTTTGTGTGATTTATTTAATTTATTTTGTAGGTTTCAGAAAATTTTCCTATAATACAATGTATTGAAAACTTGTAGTTTTAATAAAAAAACATTATTTTTTGCTATTAATAATGAGTGAAAACAATAAATATTAAAAATGTGCCTTAAACATTTGCGTACATTCGACATAATGATGATAATTTGCAATTTTTTGCGTATTTTATATAATTCAAATATTAGAATATTGTTATTTTATATTAAATTCTGCATCATATTTTTCACCCTTATCCCACGTGTTTACAAAACAATAAATTTATGATTTCTTCCCACTAAAATCCATAAATATTTTGTGTTAAATAACATAATAACTAAAATTCGTCATATGACAGATGTAAACAAATGTAATGCATTATTTAAGATCAGCTTTAAAGTGGGAAAAGATGAAATAAATTACTTTTTTCTGAATAAATTTTAATATGCTATATTTTAATAATAGAGGGCTAATCTTTCTCACAAAATAGAGTCACAGATTATTAAAATCTATTATTTGTTTTTTTTTCAAAAATTATAAAAAATGGGGTTATAATTAAAACAACAACCAATTGAAATAATTAAAAAATATAGACAAACAGTCTAATTCATGTTAAAAATAAAAATTCTATAACAATATCAAATTACTGAGGAATATTATTTTTCTATAGAATAAAGTGGGTTTTTCCTACTACATCTCTCTATCAAACACACACATAATCAGACTTTCAAATAAAATTCTTTAAAAAAGATAATATGTTACGTTGTAACATAGCGTACCATTAATTTTAAATTAAATTTGCAGTGTGTGTTAGCTCAAAAGTATCAGTCATAATTATAGCTGAATTTTTCTTTTATAACTAGAACTAAAGTCTATTGATTGGCTATGAAATAATTAGTGTACTAGGATTATGATATTACTATACCAACTATACATATTTACTGTCTTGCATTTTTAACATTAACAGATATAACTGATGATTTGCTATATTATAGATTAGCATGAACACGTAAGAATATTTAAGGATGCCCAAAGAACCACCTCTTTTAATTTGGCAGAAAATATTGATTTAATACATTAAACATGTCTCTCTGAGAGAAAAAAAAATGAATATAAGTAAAATTCCAGTAAAACATTTATCTCGTGAAAAACTATATTATATGTTATGTGAATATAAATAAAGAAATGTTTCGTTAGCATACACTGGTAATAAATATTTCTCAAATGATCTTGCGTTGTTTATAAACCGTATCTTTTGTAAAAAAACTTTTAAGAATGAACTTTTCTTAAAACTAGTTTTAAATACAGTCAAAATTGTCATCCTATCTTGAAATGTGTGCACAACACAGACAAAATGTGGGATTTAGAACTGTCAATAAGAATATAACATATAATACGGCTTAAATTAAAATACTCTCTAATTATAATAATTTATAAACTTTATGTAATTAAATTTTATGATTACAAGAACTCTATTAAAAATATACGATGCATTTTATTCATTTAAATGGCCTCATTTTGATTCGAATAATGAAAAATCGATTTCTTTTATATGTGGATTTCAATTGTATGTGAATTGTTTATTATAAGGTCATTTTTTATATCAACACATCTAATATATATGAGCAAATATGAAAGGGAAAAAGAATATCCTACCTAAATCAATATACCATTATTCTTCAGCTGATGTTATTTTATCTGCTTTACAAAAAGGTTATAATGTGTTTATGTAATGAACCTTATTATTGTCGTTATTTATTAAGAAAATTAGCAGTGTCAAAAATTGCCCTTTAGAAGGAAAATAATAATTTAGTTTTTTCCAAAATTTCATTTTGTTCTGTCATGAAGCGCTTACATAAAAATATTTATAGAATATAAATGATTTTTTTTCTTTTTAAATGAAATTTTATGTCACAAAATGATATAATCGAGGAAACATCTTGCTCTCTTAAAGTATGAAATATGTATATAGTTTGCATTTGTGGATGTATTTTACCTATGTTTAATGTCTTTAGTAGAAAATCTTATCTTCGGAAGGATTTATCGTATTAGAATGGGAAAACAATTGATTGGATAGTTGGTAAATTAAAGACTACTATAATAACAAGTATAAAAAGCAATATTAACAAGTTTTAACACGTATTAAGGTAGATTTTTATAATTCTTATCATTATTGAAAGAAATGCTAAAAACATATTTAACATTAAAAATGTAATATTTAATCTGTATAAATAAAGATAAATAATTGCTGAAAATAATTTTAAAAAATTAATAATATGCTTAGAGTAAAATGGTAATTAGAAATATAGAACATATTTTTTAAAACTATTGATTAATATCAAAGCATGGATTAAATTATCATAAAAAATGAAAAAAATATAATTTCACCTATTAAATAAGAAGAGATAGATAATGAAATAACTCAAAGAATGTTTTATAATTAGACCCACAAGAAGGATAGTTTATGTATTAAATCATCGCATATTGACATAAGAATCCAATGATTCATATTTATTATTGCCTATACACCATATTTATTATTTATTTATCATTGCGTATGAACAAAATAACGAGAAAACGAATAGAAATTAATAATTGATCAGTCATCTTAACATCTGTCATAAACTGAATTGATTTGTAGTTAGGTAGAATATATTCACAGCCTATATTACTTCATAACCGGGTTTTACTTTTCTAATAACCTTTTTTCGTTTTCAATAACAAATAAAAATTCACGAATGTTTACCATAAAAAACATTTTAATACAATTTATATATAAATATTTTTGGTAAAATCCACGTATTTTCTCAATAGTATACAGACTCTCTTAAATCTAAATTCAGTTTTTAAATTAATAAAATATTTAAGAAATTTTAACGTCATTCAATAAAGCAGATTATGTATGAAAATTTAATACGATGCAGTTTCAGACCAAAAAAAAAATCAATAATTCTAAATAAAAACATTTCTCAGAATTGTCTTCTGCATGTGTTAAAAGACGTTTCTGTAATGTGATATGTAAGTAGCATATAGTTCATAAATATTTTAGAAATCTTTTTGAAAAGTATTCATTTTGTTCATTCAGCATAGAAGAAAATGAAAAGTATAGACACATAAACTTGAATTGTTGTCTAGAACTTAACATATTCTAGTTTTTTTTGGTTACAAAATATTTAATGAGAGAATAATTATTACAAATCTACACTTTTATTACATCTGGACACATATATGTTTCCTTTTATGCCAAAAAAGAAGCAAAAAGAAAGGTATAGAAGTAATTTGAAAAAACGTAAGTACCATTTTTTTACATTTGTGCGTGATTTCAGATAGTTTAAGTTATTTTATAGTAATTTTAGAATAAATTAGTTAATTAAGCAATCTCTTTCTTTTTTATTTGACCTAGGTGTGAATTCTATAGTTTTTAAAACAAAATTCAAATTATGCCAAATATTAATCTGAAAGCATTAATAATTTAGAAATGGTTGTAATAGACTGCAGAACAAGCATACAAGATATTAAAATTTAATTACAACCATTAATATTTAAATGCGAGCTATTACATTTTTAAAATCAAATATAAATTAATTTAATGGTTTTTTAAATATGCTGAAATGCTTTTGTTTGATTTAAAACTATTCATTTTAAAATTGTAATAAACTCTGGTAAGTATAATATAGTCATTTAATTTTTCTTAGTTATCTAAGTCTTCTAAAGTAATTAATTTATAAACATTTGTTAAGTATACGTTTGGAATGAAATATTGGTTTACTTATGAAATCATTTTCAATCTACATTTGTAGAAAATAATCTAAATTTTAAATTTTTTAAAGATATTATATATAAAAAATATGACATTGCATAATGCTATTAAATATCAAAAAATATAAATATTTTATGTGCTAAAAATAATCCCATTAAAATGTCTCTCTGACTCATCAGATAAATATTTTCCTTCACTTAAATGTTTTCAAATCACTTAAGAAATTTGATTGGTTCTGAATGATAATTTTAAATCAGAGATATATATAATTCAGTTTTCAAAAACAGAATTTAAAATATAGATGAATGCAAATTTTAATCTTTGCTTTATTCCGAGTCATAAATGAATAAAACATAAAAAAATATTAATTGGTTTAGTGTAAATCCGTATTGGTGCATAATTTATGTAAATATGTTCATAATATGTTTTAATGATAATTTATATACATATTTAATAGTACAAATATTTATTTACAGAAATATCAATTAGTTTCTCCAAATGTTTGCAAATTTAAAATTTGTTTCTGAAACTTCTGCACCAATAAATGATAGTCAAAAGTTTAACAAAATAAAAAAGCCAAAAATTAATTTTTCTCATATTCTCCTTAGTACGCAAAATTTCAAAACTTGTTTCTTATTAAAGTTTATCAAGTGTTAAGATTTTCCAAACATTGCACAATTTACATAAATAAATTTACATTGTAAAATAAAAAAATATTAAAAATATCTGTCTAATTCCAATAAATAAACTAATTCTGTTGCTATTGAAATTACAAATTCCCTCTGCGTAGATCTGAAATAGTTATTTAAATATTCTTTAAAGTATTATTATACATATTAATCATTATAAAATATATTGTCATGTCGTTGCTACTTTGCTTAATTTAAAATAAATAAATAATCACCCGGAAGATACTAAAAAAAGTTTTCTTAAAAAATTTAAATATTCAGCTTATAACAAGCCACAAATATTTTGAAATAAAATTTTATAAACTGTATAAAACTGTATTTAATATAGAAATAATTTATTTAATTTTGTAAAAATCAGTTAGTGCTAATAATCAATAATTTTTAGATATCACACTTTGACGAATTGTCAAACATAAATTAATAAGAAAAAATGTAATACTACGTCATGCCTTTTTACACTTTATTCAACATCAATATCAACAGTCAAAACTACAGTATAATGTAAAAAAATGGATAAAGAGGAAAAAACATCTCGGGGAAAGGCTTCACGAGAGCTGTTTTCAATTTACGCTAAAATAACTACTTTGCTACTTTACAGGTATTTATGTTTCAATTTAAGCATGCGTTACTTAAAAATGCTTACATGAAGCAAACCATCATTTATAAGTGTGAGAAAGTGTTTTCAGAAGTATAAATCAATATGGGAAATAGAGTATATTGATTTTACACTTGAAGTCTCTGGTGTTCATCTCAATTAATATGTATAATAATATCCGAACTTTTTTTATACTAAAATACGTAATATATTCAAAAACAAAGTTAGTTGTCTGGAAAAAAATCACGATGATGTATGTTCACCTATTTCTAATAAATTAATTAATAATTCCTAAAAATGCTGGATGAAGGAGACAATAATAAATCATATTTCATAATTTATTGATTGCAGAAGCAGTGATCATAAAGCTGTATAAGAATATTCAGAGAATTAAATAACAGTTTTAAGGTATGGCTATAGGTACTATTTCACCACTTCTATTGAAATATATAGCTCTAATATAATATTTTTATAAAATTTTCATGAAGGTTTAAATTATAAAGAGTAACATTAGCAGCTGGATAAAATTAAGTTAAGCTAGAATATTTCCTTTATCATTATTATTATTAGTTATCTTTATACTTAAGTATTCCTAACAAGATGAATCTATTTTCATCTTTTCAAAACCATTTGTCATTCTTTTAAATGGATCTTTCATGCTTATGTTTACATTACAAATTAAATAAATAAAATTACATTTCATAAGCATATATTTAAAACTAATATTATTTTATAATCACTGAAATTTTATTCGTTATTTAAATATATACATTAAATTTCAAAACAAAAACAAATACGAAACTATATGAAGTTTCATTTAATAATGGAATGTCTTTATTGATTAAACAATTGACTTTGCAAATGATCTCTAGAAGTTTATCTCAATTAATATAATTCCCCATAAAACTCATCTTTTTTACAGTGAAATATAAATTACTTAATCTAAAAACTTTTCAGCGACACAGATAATAAAAAATATGTATTTCAATATTTTTAAAAAGACATATTTTGTGTTAGTTTTATGGAAAAATAGAATGCAATGTTTTCCAAGTAAATATAGTCAAACATTCTCATGGTTTTCTGATTTTTATTATTTCCTGCATGATGAGCTGTTAAACATGTAACATAGATATAGCGGAAATATAGAAAAATGGGGACTTACTGTATAAAATCCATTGAAGGGTAAATGTTTAGCTGTTTTTTGTCATATAGATCAATCAAATTTCACTCACGTAGTATTTCCATTCATTCCAGAGAAAACATAGTAACACTGGCTTTTATTCTCAAAGAAATTCTTGGGATAAGGTAATGCTTAGTATCTTTTGTAAAGTTACCAAAATAAAAACTTTTTAAGGTGTTTTATTTTCAAATATTTCTAATTTTGCCCTTTGCTCATCGTATCAAAGATTTTGATTAATATCACTTGATTACCAATAATTAAAAATAATTTAATGATAAATAAATTCATATATGCTGTGATAAAATTTAAAAAAAACATTAAATATATTTTAGTATTAAAAAGCATTCGAAGGGATTTTTCTTTACAATTAAGTGCCTTAATTGTTTTAGGATCTAATTTCTTAGTACGCATATTAAGTTAAAAATATAATGATGCATATTTAAAATATTAAGGCTGTTGTAATTAATCCTGTTTGATATTTGTTATTACTATTTTCTATTGTTAAAGTATCTTGTATATCCGAATTTCACATGAATTTGAAAAAAATGTAAGTCACTCCATTCACAAGTATTTCTCATTTTCTACGTCGTTGGTCAAGTGATGTTCGTATATTGAATGTTATTATAACCAAGTGTGTTGCTGAGCAATACCATCAATAAGCTAATAAGAGTATCAGCACCATAATATATTACCGAATAGAATTAAATATAATTTTCAACATATTACAATCAATTACTTCTGATATGTTGATTAAATTTGTATTAATGACAATCAATGAATTATAGAGTGAATTAAATTTTACGCTTTCCAGTGAATGATAAAGAATTGACTTAAGTTTTATGAAGTAAAGATTTTGTTTATTTTTTTCTGCAGTTGTAATATAAATTTACAATATTTGTGTATGATATAAGAAACATTGATAATCATTTTCTTTGTTATCGTTATTTTAGAATTGGAACTTTCATTTGACAACTATGCTACAATTCTGACTTGAGGATAATGCACAATTTGAATTTCAATTAGAGGATATTTATCATCTTTACGAGGGTTTCTACAGTGAAAGAAGATATTACTTTAAGTATCTTTTTAAAATATAAAAAAGATATTTCTTTAAGTATAAAAGGGATACTAACCTTCATGATTTATTCCGAAATTCGACTCCCTCATCTAATTTAGAGCACAGAAATCAGCAGGAGCGATAAAGAAATATTTTAAAGATCCCTTTAATATTTGCAGTTTAATTCATAGAAAAAGATTCAATTCATCGTAAAAAATTCAAAATGTAATTGTTTCCCATTTTGACGAATAAATAATGCTATTGTTATATTAAATAATGCTAGAAATATGTTACAACAGCCAAAATATGAACCATTCTAAAATATTTCCTAAATAAAAAAGTCTGTCTTACAAGTATTAAAAACATTTTAAACTTTTCTGGAGAATGGATTCAAAAATTAATTTTTATTGCTTATGAAAGATTTCTAAATAGTAAAATGCAATTTTTGAGGACTCTTTTTGTGATGACATTAAGTTTTTATATTTTAGTAAAGAATAAATTTAATTGCGACTGTGAATATCAAACAAGCGTATGTTAAATACGATAAAAATTTAATGGATGTCAAACAAAAAGGAAAACAGTGATTTAAGGAACAGAATTCTTAGAGAATAGAATAAGTTCAGCGAGTAACGATAATCAAATTCCGTACTTTAAACTATAAAGTTTAATAGGATAATATGTACCAATCACAAAAAATATGAAGAAAAATTCTCTCTATTTTTTGCCATGATTTATATGCGAAGACTTGACTGAATAGTCAACTTGTTGGGAAAACCTTTGTGCTAATTGGATGATCACAATTTTCCTTTCACTTTTTTTTACCGTTATATAGTAACTTTTATGGTAGTTAAAACTTGTTCTAACTAAATTTAAACTTTTATAATGAAACATGCATCTATAGACAGAATAAATACCTGAAAATTATATAATACATGCATTTCAAGAGGGGGGGAGGGCTGGATTAATTATCATTAGTATATATTTTTCCAAATCATTTTCAAATTATTTAATAAAATAAAGAGAAAATAGTTCGCAAATATTTTATTATTATTCCTGAAGTCAAAAATTGTATATTCATTCCAATATTTATTAAAAGTATCAATCTACATATTTAGTGCATAATATTTACGAAACAAATTGCATAAAATGAATATTTTTAATATAAATTTGCTTATTTCAGTATATATAATTATTCATGATTTTACCATTTTCAAATGCCGAAAATAAATTTATTGATTATTTTCTGTCTTCCTAAAACTTGTATATAAATGGTTTAAATTAAATAATGTATCATATATGTAACAAAAAATCATTAATTATATGTATATCTCTTATCAAAAATGAACAATATTCTTTCCTATTACTTTTTTAAGATATTATACTTTATTATGTACTTCAAAATAAACTTATTGTTTGATAATTTTCATTATATATTTATACGAAATTTTCTGAGCTTACTCCCCCTTTCATTAAACTAACAAACAGTTTAAAAGCAGTAAATATCAGTGAGAATTCTGGATGCTTGGGAGTATATTTTGCGGTGTCACATTTTGCAATTAAAGCTTTTGGATTTAATTTAAGAAAAGTATCCATAAATTGAAAAGGAAAAACAATTGCTTTCGCAAAATTTAATGATTTAATTTAAAATTAATTAATTATAACTGAATTCAAGGAATCACTATAAAAACTAATCAAACATTACGAAATTAACAATATCATTGACTCCTGAAACTTAAATTTTATATTAAGTTTTATAGTTTGAATTGTTTCTCTAATTAAGGTACTTTATTTCATGTTATCTTTTACCATTTAATTATTTCAATGGAATTTCTGTTTGTTGAAATCTATTTCAGTTATAATCGATTGACGCAATAATCACCAACATAATCTGCTATGGTAAATATTAATTTCCTCATTTGCCTAAAGTTGAATTCAGGGAGATAATATTACATATTCTAGCGATAATTACTGGTTTCGGCTACAAACATACATTTCTCAAATGGGTGGGTAGTTAATGCATTAAGACAACTCTAAAATTGTGATCTTTGTACGTTTAAATTATTTAAATTAAAAATTCACCCATTTTGTCTCAATGAGTGCTTTAAAAAATGCTAATTTAGAGTCTAGATGTTTTATAAATAAATATAGAGTATAGGTATCATGACTCTACAAACTAATAAATTTAAAATAAGGAAACAAGATTCAATAACATTGTTGTTTGTTTGCTAATTATGTAATAAAAAACAACAGTTTCAAACACAAATAAAAACGTTTTGAAGGATTATAAGATTTAAACTTTTTTAGTCAGTCTTAAAAAAGCAGTAAGAATATAATTATTAAAATGATTTTGACAAGAATTAAAATATTTAACATCTTACATTTCAAATCGAAGTTAATTGAAATTGAAACACATTACTTCATAGGTGTGTTCAGGAAACCTTAAAAATTTATATATACTTAGTAGGACAGTGTTGATATATGCATAACAATTGATATTTAACTAACTAATATCTTGGAAATGTATGTTTAATATCAAGTTATGATTGCGGGTTTAATAAGATTTTCTTTATTTTCAAAAACATACGAGTATTTTTTTTGAAATACAGGTTAAGTAGTTAATAGAGTGAAGGAGTATTTTAACATTTGCAGAAAAATCAATGTTTGCTAAAACAGTTTTTGATTCTAACCATTGTTTTTTTTTTTTTTTTTTTTCAAAACGAAAGCCGCATTCTAATCTCAATGAACAGCATTCAAATTAAAGCAACCGTGAGGGAAATTACGAATTTTAGGGGCATTTTAAGATGACAGATTCATTAAATTCTGCCATATAAATTCCCATTTTTTTTTAAAAAAAAAGCTTATTTGTAAATATTTGTCTAGATTCTAAAGCGATTCAATCATGTGTATTCATATGTAGAAGAAATATATTCATAAGAATATATTTTGTAAGATAAGATATTGAATTTATTATTTTTTTATTTTTAAGCTGTTATCTGATTCCAACATACTAATTTGTTGAAATAAAATAATAACTAGATATTCAATTATCATTTACCTGTGTTTTATGCAGTTTACAAAATATTCACCTCAATATAAGTTATAAATTTATGTTGGATTATTCTTTATTCTTATATAAATTATTTGAATTTTCTGTATTAATAAGGAAGTAAAACCTTGTTTCGCAAACGCAATAATGGATATTAATGTTTTGTATACCTCTAACAAAAATATAAATTGTGAGTTTTTATTATACATAGAAGCCTAGTATATGCTTAGATTTTTTTAAAAATTAATCCTTATACCAAAAACTGAAAGAAATAAAAAATTAATGTAATATTATATCATGCAAGATTTAGTTGATAAAAATTTTATTTCTTTTTAATCACCTAAAGTTTACTGTAAGAAATGTAGTTGCTATATTTAAATTACATAATTATTCAGCGATTTTGTTTATGTATTATTTCTTTACAATTTGAAAAATATGAATTTTTGCGTTTTTGATTTTGACAAGAGGGAAATAATTTTTGAAAACTCATGAAGAGTATACATCGCTATCAAAAATATATGAAATTATAAGTAGTCATTATAATATTCAAACTTTAAGTATCCAAAAATTCAATTAATATTAATTATTAAAATTATTCAGCAAAATCGAAACGAATTCTTGTAATATATATTTTTTAATAAGTGCTCAATGATGCTGCATACATAGCGCAGTATTTCTATTAAAAATGAAAGTAAATTTTTTTAGTCAATGACTTACCTCTAACGCCTTTTAAATATAAGCCAAAAAACAAGGCCATACATTTGAAACTTCTTTGAATTACAAAGATTGGATTCAATGCCAATTTTAAAACACATTTCAGAGTATATAGAAATTATAGTGTGCTAATCAGTAGTTTTGAATCAGCAGAATATATATATATATATATATATATATATATATATATATATATATATATATATATATATATATATATATATATATATATATATATATATATATATATATATATATATATATATATATAAAAGAAAATTTGGTAAAATATTAACTAAAACAATATATTATTTAAATATATTACATTATTACATGTTTCTCAAGATTATAAGAAATATGTATTGAAAAATATCCGCTTTTTCATACGCTGCAACTATACTTTCCCGAATATTGTTAAGATTGGAAATGAACATAAATTTCAGTATGCTCTTGTACATTAAAATTCACTTTCCTCACTCGTGATTCATCATTTTTGTCAATTTATATTGATTATGACAGGTTACAGTTATTAAAAAATTTGTAATTATATACTCATATTTTAAACATATTGTTTCCTTAAAGTGTGTTTTAAACCGAATAGATGAAAAATAATTTCATACAATCATTGTTTGTTTTCCTTATCTGCTTAAATTTTAGTTATTGAAACATTCATTATGAACAATTTTTTAAAAGTCAAAATGCTGCACAATGGTTTTATGTATTGTGTAACAAATATAATAAAAAATAGCAAATGTTATCTATGTATATATATATATATATATATATATATATATATATATATATATATATATATATATATATATATATATATATATATATATATATATATATATATATATATATATATATATATATATATATATATATATATATATATATATATATATATATATATATATATATATATATATATATATATATATATATATATATATATATATATATAGGTGTGTGTGTGTATCCTTCTAAACTCATATATTTTTTCTTCCCCACAGTTTGATCCAAAAAAAGAAATAACACTGCAATGTCCACTTCGCTTGTACTTCTTTTCCTCTGACGTAATTTCCAGCTCAATGTTGACATTTCCTGGCTGCGGAAATGAAAGAAAAACATTTTGGTGGATTTTCTCTTTATTTATAAGGTACTTACTTGTTTGCCTTTTTTTGATTACATCATCAATTGTTTTCAAATTTGTTAATAATTCAAACATTTTCTCAAAACTTCTAAAGGAGAAATCCTTGCAAATTATTAAACTAACAGACCTTACATATGTTGTTATTTTCTGTATCTACTATCACTATTTGTTGAAACTGATTTCTATGACTGTTTGCTGTCTATTAGAGTTTGATAATACGTACGGCATAGTTAAATGTATATATATTTTAATTTGTTTACTAATTATAAGTTTGAAATATTTAGTAAGTATGAATTGCTTTAAATTTTACAAAATATTTACGTACTAATATTTTTCTTATATACTTAATACCATGTTGCACAATGACATCAATCTTTGCTATTATTTTGATAGGGAGATTTATCACAAATTTCACTTCTACATTAAAAAATTGAATATTTTAAACGAGTTATTTTTGAATAATTTGAATTTCTTCAGAACCTGATTTAATTTATGTAAATGAATTCTGTTATTGAGATATTATGACATAATAAAACAATGCAAATAATATTTTTCTAAGTGAAGCATATTATTAACTGATTGAAGACGGAAAAAATTTTTTTTATTAAATCTTTATCAATTAATTTTTAACAATACTGAAATTTTTAACAATATTACTATCTCAATTTTTATTTAATTAAATGCTTAAATATAAATATAACTTCTTACGAATAACTATTTTTAAGAAGTTACATACATATTTAAAAGTTTTATGTTCTGTATAGTTGTTGTCCCTCCTGGCTGACAGAAACATGAAACCGTGAGTCCGAACGACTTCAAACAAACCTCAAGTTGCACAGCCACAGGGTTAGGGAATAGAGGGTTTGAGCTGGCCTTTATTTAATCAAATGCAGGCCAAATTACGTGTAAGGGCAGCTTGACTCACATAACATTCTGGACATAGCGATAAACGCTTTGGCCCGTCACATGACATTTTACACGAGTGTGTCCTCTCCGAAATCTTGCGAGAGATCGCATCTGTTGCCAACCCCAATCAGACAGACAGACAACGAGAAGAAGAGGCCCTGTTCTATTCCTATTGGCTATCAGGTTGTGCCTCTACTTCAGTCTAGAATGTCGGACGAAGTGCCAGGTGCCCGCTGGGAACCGTAATCTGGGAGCTTGAGCCTTAAGAGGTTCTCCAGAACGCTCGACACATTGTTTGAGAGACGAATGCTTTACAAAGGTGGGGCTTTCAAGCCTACAGTGATCTACGCAGTAGACCATTATATCACAGTTCGGAATACAAATTTGAAATAACAGAATTAATAAGATAGGATCAAGTGAAACAGAAAAATAAATGTTAACAGGATCTAACTAAATTTAAGTGAGGATGGCTGAAATATTTACATAATTTACGAACAGAAATTGATTATAGTTAATGAAATTTAGAAGTTTATAGGAATAAAATGTAATTAGTTCTTTACATGTCTTGAAATTTAGATAAGTACAAAGTACTAGTAATTTTGGAAATTGCAGAACAGAACAAGGGAGACTTTCCGCATACTATTCATGACTCTTTCCTTCCAGATGAAGAGATACCTTGCCTGACTCGGATGGCGATCTCTGAAAAAGTCACCATCCTCGCGGCTGTCCTCTCTAGACAGACCATCAGCAATTTCATTACCGTTCACATCCACAAGTGATGGAGCTCAATGAAAGGTTATATTAGCAATCAAGTCATTCAAAAGCTTTACGGAGTTGCTAGTCGTTCAGTCCCTATTTCCCTTAACAAGGTTTATAAATAGTTATATTTCATTTTCTATTTTTTTTAACATTTATATTGAACATTTTTGTTTTTGCACATATTAAGATCGCATGACATGCAGACTGCGTGAGTGGAAAATCTTTCAAACATTTAATTAATGTATAACAATATTATGAATTGATTGTGAACAATGAACTCTTACATGAACATTTTACTAACTGATAGTATTTCAAAGCTCAAGTAAAATTTATTTTTCAATAAATATGTCAGTATTATATTGAAATTAATGCTTAAAATATATTTTTTTAAATTTTAATTGTTACTATTCCAAACATTACACTTTATTTTCAGTTAGATATGAGAAATACTCCGTAACAATAGTACTTCAGTTGAAATTGTATATTTCACAAAAAACATGATTCAATTTACAATAGATTGAAGAAGGTCTCATGGGATTTTTAGAATATACCCCCTCGTCAGTTGATTCAAGCATCTTATTGCTTAGATCTTTGCTTGATTTTTATAAGTTCATATTTTACCTCAAACCTGCTTCCAAATTATTATCTTTATTCTTTGAGTTTGAGTACCTCACTCGTTTTGTGACTTACATCCATCATGTTCTGTTCTAAACTGAAAAATGCTTCGTTTTTCCCTTACAAGCAAAAAGTACACTACGGATCCATTGATTCGATTTTTTCATTTCAGTATTTTAAAATATATAGATAAAAAAATCAGAAATCAATATTTATTTCCAATTTTTCTTGTATTGTATTCAATTGCTTCAAATATTTAATTGTTATTTTCACATCAGCGAATATTATTTTAAAATTGATCAAATGATCAATATTTTTGACTAAACTTCTACCATTGACTAAAGACAAGAAAATTCATCATCTTTCATTATCAAAAATCCTTCCATCGCACAATAGTGACTTCCTCAGCCCTTATGTTTAAAAGATTTTGATTTAAGCCAAAAGATTGGGATATAAGAATACTCTTCGCTTTTTAGTTTTTACATAATTTTTTAAAACCTTTTTCTTATTACGTTTACTGTAAAACATATAACAAATATATATTTCATTTGTTATCTAACTCATAAAATGCATTGCAAATAATTTAAAGTATGACCAATTAGGCTTTTTTCATTTTATATTTATTATACATAATAATTGATTGCATTAATATTTTTACATTTCCTATCACGTACCCAATAAATACCTAATGAGTGTAACAATCGGTTTTAATAATTAGATATATAAAAAATTATAGAAATAAGTACTTTGATAGAAAAGTTTCAGATTTTATTTAATTTAAAACAGTTTTCAACATGTCATGTAATTTAAGGAAAAACATATTGAAATTCATTCATTTGAAAATACGATTTGCTCATCTTTATATTTTTTAAACTTACTGTTAAAACACATGCTATTCTTTTTATTAATTTTCTGTCTTTTTATTATGGATTCTTCATTAAAATCTGTCAAGATTTATATGAAATTTGTCTAAACTTAGTATATACGATCATCACTGAGGTTAAAAAAGATTTTTATGCTCTTTCAGTTGATTTAAAATAGTAAAGAAACGTTTCATTTTGTATTGAAATTTTAAAAAATATTTATGCCTTATCATTGAAATAGTTTCCACATAGACTTAAATTTAATTATATGTTAAAAGTTGCACAAAATTATCTGTCTTGCTTTAAAAGGAGTTCCTCTTAATCTATTTAAAATATTTTTGAGTGTTGATAACATTTTATTTGAGTAATCATAAAAATGTAATGTAATAAATTTTTGAAAAATGATATTTTAATAAAATTAAGGCTTGTTGATTCCATTTTGCAATTTTGAATTTAATAAAATAAAACTTAAATTTGAAAACAATATTTTATAATATTTAACTGAATAGCAGTATTTTTTCTGAATAGAATTTTATAGCTAACATTTCACAATAATGTCTTCACTATAGAAAATTTTATGGAAATAACATTTACTTAGTTTTATTGATTACTCAACTAGTTTATTTTATTGTTTACTGGTTTCGCTGAACAAATATAAAATATGATGAACAACGTTGTAGATAAAAATAAATACAAATTCAAAACAATAAATTATGGCAATTCTTGTAAGTTTTTTTAATTCAATTTAAATTATGAATTTAATTTTTAAATTCATTATTTTTTTTTACATTCATTATTTCGCTGAACAAATATTAAAAATGAGGAACAATGTTGTAGATAAAAGTAAATACACATGCAAAATATTAAATTATGCAAATTTAAGTAAATTTTTAATTTAATTAAAATAATGTGAATGCAATTTTTAACATTTTTCTACCATGACAACATTAAAAAATCAAATTGAAAAATATCGAATATTTCCTAAGTTTAATACTGAGTTAATGTGACAATATTCTTCAAAAAATATCTAGTATGTTTAAAAATAATATTAGAAAGTAATTTATTCTTCACAGCAATAAAAATTTTTCTTTTTGTAAGGAGTAGAAATTTATTTAATGATCAATTCCTTTTTTAAATTTACATGGAAAAGGTATTAAAATATGATGAAGTAATTAATATCAGATCTAATGTTCAGAACTTAATATTCCATTTCTGAAATAATTTAATTGTTTGTGGCACTGTTGTTTGTTTATATAGATCATTATTTACAAGTGTAAAACAGTGTATTACTTCTTTCTTTAAACTTTTAGTAGGTTATCTTGTTTGGTAAACAAGTGAATATTTAAGATCACATATCCTTTATATAATAATATTATTTAAGAAATTATATTAAGAATTCAGTATAAACCTTTTCTGCTTCTAATATATTTTAATTCTACCTTAATAAGACTAAAATATTCTGAAGCTTTTATTAAGCGAAAATCATTTAAATTGTTATTAAATAAAATATTAAAATATTTTTATAAATAAATTCATTCTTCTGTAAGCAAGTTAATCCTTTACAAGCATGAAAGTTTACAATTACAAATCTATTATTTTTGGAGTATTCTTTCCCTGCTTTAACAAGTGCTTATATTTAAATGCGTATAACAACAAGATAAAAGACATAAATTGCAATTTAATTTGATGAAAATAATTTTATCATGTTTACAAATCTGTATTTTTTAAAAGATTTTAGAAAATATTTACGTATATAAAATTTATTATTATATTTATAATATCAATTTTCGCGCATTATATATTCACCACATAAAATAATGTAAAAATTATTTTGAAATATTTACAAAATAAATTCGAATTACTTTGCTCATTTATAATGACATTTTATTGAGTAACTCATAAAATTGAATAAAATCAACTATAATAATATGTAGTTAAAACTAAGATTATAAATGTTTTCAAAATCATAATTTAAAATATTTATTGAAAGATTATATTTTTAAAAATCTAACTAAAATATGATTAGATCCTTGAATTATAAACATTGTCCATATAAGAAAAGTAACATTACGGAAAATAATTTAATGAAAGAAGAAAATGTATACATCAAAGAATGATGTGTAAGGAAAATCACAAATATTTATAATAATCTATTTTAATTCAAAGAGAATTAGAAGTAATACAAGGAAAGTATTTTGGTGAGCATTAGAAAATAGAAACTACTTGAATGTGGGAAAATATTGTTCAAATGCAGATCTATGACAAAGAAATGAAAGCAAAAAAACCTTAAACTTCATCAAATTTCATCCTTCAATTTTCATGAAACCAAAAAGAATCTGTAGCTGCTAGCGTGATTACGGGATCATATTTTGTCCAAATAACGTGGAGATTTTTGCAATAAGCATGCTTTTGGCACTCACTATTGAACTAAAATCAAAACGTTTTGGTGCCGATGATCCAGAATAGCAAACAATGGCTGATACTAGCTTCTGAAACCATATATTGATAACTGATACTAACTAAATGATATGGATCATGCTCAAGCACTTCTTTAATGGTTGTCATTGGTATAACCTAATATAAACTGTTGCTGAAAATATTATGATATTTAAACTGTAAATTTCATTTCATAAGGCCCTATAATAATATTAAAAATCCTTAGATTGATATCGGTATACATTTAAACAGTTATCTGACAGGAAAGATAATATCAAAGGTTCTTGAGTACCTAAAACTGTATAGTCACACTAAGTAGCAATTTAAATGAAAAAGCTAGAAAGAATTTTAAAATAATAACTCTTCTAGGATTTAAGGTCAATTTTAACAATATTTCAGAAACGCGTCACAAATACTACATAATTTTTCTCTTGATAACTGCAACTGAGATATACGAGTTTCTTCCTATAGGACACACATCCAATCATCCCGTTACCATTGCATATATCATAATGTATACTTAAAAATAGTTTTACAACTATCCTACTTTGTTATAATTATTATTAAAAAAATTCACACTAAAGAAAAGTTTGCAATTCACTACCTAATCTCAAATTATTTAATTCTAATTAAACTATATAATATGGAAAAAGTGCAAACATTTATATATGTGTAAAATTCTGATATCTGTTGCAGAAATACAGAGCTAAAGATATTTACTTTAGATCATATTGATCACAGTACTTCGCAGTTGTTCATTTTGTGTTTATTGCAATATAAATATTAATGAATAGTGATGATTATACGCTTATATTCCATGTCTTTGTTTTTATACGCCCATTCTATTGTTTATAATGATAGTAAATTTCTTTATATATGCTTAATTACATATAGTCAGATATTAGATTTTCTAGTTCAATATTAAGTTGTGTAAGCTAACTAAAGTAACACATAACTACATTGAATTTTGCTTAAAATCAGCTACAAAATCGAGCATATTTTTCCCAATCATTTTATAATTACAAAAATAATTTTTATACTATCACATGTGACTTGTTTTAAAGTTTTTATACAAAAATTAAATAATATCATTTACCAAAGGAAACGGCCTATTAACAACATAGATTTTCATCAAGAAAAAATAAGTATTCAAAATGTATCTATCTATATTTTACCACTTTAACTTATAATCAATGACGATATTCTAAATATTGCAAGAAAAAGAAAATTCGCTATTCATTTTAATGTAAATTCAAGCCATATTCGCAATAATATGCTTTTAAAAAATTTAAACTAAATTTTGTAATACTTTTTCAAATATTTTTGCGATGGAATTCAAAGTTAATAATTTCTAATATGTATGGAGTTCCGCTTTTCAATAATTTTTCCTTCATGTCTTGTATTGTTATAAGTTAGAGATCTGTCGACGGTTTTTAAATAAATTGTCACAAAAGTCCCTGGATTTTTATAAATATCTTAAAATAATTGCTTTTATAGCTGTTAAATCCCTATTGATTAAATCTCTGAGATTAGTAACTGAGATTTTATACTTTACCTTAGGAAAATGATTATGAATTTTAAGTCCAAATTGTTTCATCAATATTCCTCGTCATAGCAATGAATATATATATATATATATATATATATATATATATATATATATATATACTACATTCTTTTATTAAATAATATCCTAGTTACAAGCTCTTTTTCAATGAAAATTTTTACAAGAGTTTAGGCCTTTTTTTATTTTGTTCTCATTTGAAATAAGGTTCTTCAAAATTCGTAAATATAACGAAAATATAAATATACACGTGCGTAAAAATATTATAGTTTAAAAAACATTCAAGAAATTCAAGTATTTTTTAAAGTCATAGAAATGGTTGATATTTTTCAATTATGTAAAATTTTTATGTAACATGCCACATAAATTATTTGTGATTTAATGATAAATTTTTTCTTAAAAAATTATTGTAATTAGGTTTATCATATGCAAAAACTATATTTATTTGGGAAATATTTAACTAAAACAATGTTTTTGTATTTTCATAAGAAAATTATATAAAGTTGTATAATTAAATAAAAATCTATGCAGAAAATAAATTAATTTACGGTTTAGTTTAAAAGTTGTTATTTACAAACTGTCTTTAATAGTAAAACTTAAGATAAAAATAAACACATTTTACAAAATTCGTATAAAGTATTCGTGTAAAAATATGTTGTTCTTAAGTATTTTTAATATTGTAACGTAGTAATGAATTTCTTTGAAGTGTCATAAAATTTATATTTTAATTAAAAGCTTACACTTTTTTATTAAATTTACAAGTTCTTGCATTCTTATATTTCAAGCAATTATCACTTTTTAATAACTGACCAACAAGTACAAATAAAAAGTAATGTAGGTAAAGTTTAAATAATTCAATGTATCTCAGATTGTTGCTTTAAAAGCTAATGTATTTAAGGATATTTCCTAAGACTTGGTTACAAAATCACATTTCACATGAAAAGTGTCTTATTACTCTTTGTATTTATAAACAATAATAAAAGCAAAATAAAAATTAGATATAATATTACAAATTTTCATAAAGAGCATTTAACACGAAAAATTAAAATTAGACAGCTTTAGCTACTTTTCCTTTTTTTTTCGTATTATCGTATTATTTGTAATTCTATTTAGGCGGAGAAAATTAGAAATGCAATAAAAAGTGTATTGTGAAAGCCTTTCAGAAAGCATTTCTACAATATAAAAAATGCAATCTCCACAAATTATTTTAATCTAATTAACTGTACTAAAAATAAAATCAGTGTTATTGCATTACTTTCGCTTAACTAATGGAATTAAAAATTATATGTGTAAGTAATGTAAATTTCTCCGCACATTAAGCTTGATGTTAATACCTCGAATTGATATCTATAAAAAGTTATATCAATGGATTTTGATTCCTTTCTCAAAAAAATGAAAGTTTTACTTTCAATTCGAAATTTTATGCTTTGTAATTCCATGTTAAACAAATTACATATATATATATATATATATATATATATATATATATATATATATATATATATATATATATATATATATATATATATATATATATATATATATATATATAATTCTCGTGTCACAGTTTTCGTTGCCATACTCCTCCGAAACGGCTTGACCGATTTTGATGAAATTTTTTGTGCCTATCCGGTAATCTATGAGAATCGGCCAACATCTATTTTTCATCCCCCTAAATGTTAGGAGTAGTACAACCCTAATTTTTTATTTATTTATATTTTTTTGGTTAGTTCTGTAAGTTCCTAATAGATGGCGGTTTAGCATCTAAGTTGCACAGGTATTCGACAGATGGCGACGTGTTTATTTTTCTAGATTATACCATCTTCGTGATTCGAGAAAATTATCGTGCGCGCGCAAGCGCGTGGTTAAATATAGAATTTACATATATTTTCATGATGTATAATGATACTATAACAATTTTTCGTGAATCATTTTCATAATTATACTTTGTATTGTGTTATTATTGTGCAGTATCCAGTTTGAATATTTTTAATATTATAAATAGTAAAATAAAATTTTATTTATTACTGTTTTTCTCTACTAATTTTCATACCACCTCAAAAATATGTAAGTATTTCTTGATAGCCTTTTATTATTTTGTATTTTTATTTTATAATTTGTTATTATTAATTTATTCAGTAGAACATTTTGATCTAATTTATTTATTCAAATGATAAATTCTTTTATTTTTTTTTATTTCAGTATAATGCCGCGGAAAAAATTTTTAGTTTTAATATAATTTAAAATTAAAATAATAAGAGTTCGATGTCAATGTTATCTACCTCATTTATAACAATTTATTTTTAGATGTCTTTAATTTATATTGTATATTTTATAATTAAGTCACTGATTACAAACTATAATTTAATGTAAGATGAATAAAATTTAAATTCAGAAAGTATATGTTGATTTGTGCTTAATTTCAAAATTTCGATACTTTACCTATTACTATTAAATTTTGGTGAAACGTTTTATTTTTAATCTCCTATGAATGAACCTATTCTAAATTTTTTTAGAAAATATTAATTTGATTGAACCCAAGAATTAGTAAAAAATTGATTCAATGTATTTTAAAAACTCAGCCACTGCAACGCGTGGCTGGGTCAGCTTGTATATATATATATATATATATATATATATATATATATATATATATATATATATATATACATATATATATATATATATATATATATATATATATATATATATATATATATATATATATATATATATATATATATATATATTAAATAATGTTTTTATAATGAGAATATGTTTTTATTTATGATATAAGATTCATTAGCATCATTTGCCATTAGAAAATTTAATAATTATAAAACAGGAATAAATGGTAAAATTAATTACAAAAATATATCATTCTTAGGAAAATTCACTTATTTTGGTTTGTACATTTATATTTTATCTTATGTTAAAAGATTATTATCAAGTTTTTAAGATTTATGTTTTCTACTAATCTTTAATTTATTCAATAGCGTGAATTCCTTGTATGTTAGCTTTTAAAAAACTCTAAGCATTTTTTAAAATTATATAGCTTTTGGTATTTGTTTCTTTTAATTATAACTAAATTTGTATAACTTAACATAAAATCATCAACAAAATTTATTTTTAAACATATTGCATCAATTCATGTTTTCACGTGATATTTATAAAATAATAATGTTTCCGGTTTGAATAATTTTCTTGTATTTAATTGAATTAGAATTCCCGGCAATTATTTATTGCAAATTTTATTTCGATAACAGAAATAAAACTATCAATGATTACAGTATTTTTTTCTGTATGAAACATATTTACTTATAAGAAAAATGTTGAATTATTTAAGTAATTAAGGAAGATATTATTAATGTCTTAAATCAAATTATTGTTGTATACGAGTTCCAGATAATGAAATGAACTTATCCTTCATTGTACATTTGGAATAATCATATGCATAAATTAGCGTATATACCTGTAAGAAAAAGTGCAAAAATTTAAATTTTAAGGAGTATACCATCTGTTTCTACTCAGAAGACCGTCATTGAATTCATTTTTACATAATTACCTGGAAAAAATAGTAATACAATGTGTATTTAAATATGCATTAATTTATGGATTATTTCATATAAGAAACAAAAAGATCAGTATATTTATTATTAAAAATAATTTTGCAACAGATTTTAATTTCAAATTATGATTATTTGCTTTTTATTATTTTGAATACATACAATCTCCTCGATTACCACCGGTGTACAAAACGGGGCTTACAGAATAAGTAATTAGAACACTAAATGTTAAATGAGTAATTAAAATGGACAAGCCCCGAAAACAGCAAAAAATTAAAATTATGGAAAATAAATATGTTAAAGATAATAATTTTAATATATTGCTGTTAGTGATGCATTTTTGAGTAGATCAAATTCTTATATTTTATTCCCTTATAAACTTTTATGCATTTTTTTCCTGCAGAATAGTGCTGAATAATATTCCTAAAGTTAGTCTTCTAATATCGTACCTGTTATATCTACAATATTTAGTTATGATTCAGTTTGAGGTAATTTTATTTGCTTAAGTTATTTCGACATAAATAATGATGATAAGTATTAACTTAACTAAGACATTAGTATTAATCACTAAACAAATAATTTACTAGATTTAACAAAATTGATTAAAGCACAGATAAAATTTTCTTATCTTCTGAAATTAATGTTTTTTTTCTTAAATAATGTTACATCTCGAAATAACGAATAACTAATATGATATGAAAAATACGTTCATACGAAATAACTAATATTTACTTATAAAAGTTTTGATTAAACCTTTGATATTAAAAGATTTTCTATATCTAAAATGCTATAAAAACTTTTGAAATTATTTTCAAAATGCGTAATCATATACATTGAAAAATTTTAATAACTTTTTTACTTTTAATAGTTTGCCTTTATATTTTAAAATATTTTCAAAAAATGGAATGATAAGACATTAAGTTTGATCAGTGCATAAATGACTTAGATATTACGAGCATGCGCGATGCCGTACGCATATGAATTTCACGCGTGCTAAATTATTTGGATAAAGTAGTATGATAACTCTGGTGGTTTTTCGAAAGAAGTAAAAACGATAAGATGTAGTGACAAAGAGTCGATTAGTACTTTAAGAGCAAAATCACTTTCAATGTAATATTTAACAGAGTGAAATCGGAAAATCTATTTACATACAAAGAAAACTTTTATTCCACGTTTGATATCTTTTTTTTAATTTACATTAAATTTAAGTTTATAAATACCTTTGAAAATAAATAATAATTTACTCTCTCAATACTTTTACATGAAATAACTCAAAAATATTTCACCCATAAAACGAAGTTCATGGCAGCCTAGTTTTACAACAAAAAATAAATTTAATTTATAGTAACAATTATTGCTCATGTAGGAAGAAGCTCGGTGGCTTAGGTCCAAGGTTCGATCCTCGGGAGATCTACACAGCCTTTCAGTAGGATGAGTAATAAAGCATTCTTGGGAACTAAACACAGGAAGTTTCGCGTTAGTTTGACCGTCTCATGTTTTGCACGCCAGGTAAAAGAAACGCATTGGGGCCTTGGCCCATATGAGCCACAACGTTAAGATTAGAATATATGTAAGAAACAATTGTTTGAATTTTTCCCCATTTTTCGGTTGCCTAACTTATTGTAACTGCTGTTAAATTTATATTTGTAAAGAGTAGAAAAATAAAATGAAATAATGATTTTAATCTCTGATATTAAAGTTTCGTAATCTAGTATTTAATAAAACTCAAAAAAATAACGGCTAAAGAACAGCAATTTTAAAAATCAGTAATAAAAAAACATAAAAGATCTAATGTTTGTGAGTAAAGTAACGTCAAATATATTGGCTCAATCACTGAAAAATACAAAAAATATAATTGCGTACATTAAAAAACAACCATCACTCTGTACATTTTAACATCAAATTGTTAAACATTAATTTATCCTGAAAGACATAAAGAAGACGATAATTATTTCATTGCAAGTGTTCTTAAAGAAATTTTTAAAAAATAGTTAACATTAAATTTATGTATTTTAGAATAATTTCAAAATAATTCTGTGAAAGAAATTTCTGAAATTTTTCAACGAATGGAATCATTTATTTCACATACGCACATGTCTATAAAACATAAATTATTTTTCGTTTGTAATTCTTGCATTACGTTTTGCATTATCGTTCATCTTATCAGTACCTATTTAGTTCTTTTAGTAAAATTCTTTATTTTCCAAGTGGACTAAACATTCATCAATGTTTTTAAATTATCATAATATTGCTGCAAGAAATTTTAATTATAATATTAATTGAAAATGTATCATGCTATATTACAAAGATTTCATGTTATATTACAAAGAGAAGAAAGAAAGATTTTAACGATTATTTTAAAATATCTGTGCAACATATGGCTAGTTTTCTCTAAAGAAACTGAAAATTTTGGCATGGAAATTACATTTAAAAATGCATTGAATTTTAAAACCACTATTTTACACCCTCTCTAAATTCGGTGAAAATAATAAGAAAGCTGGCAATGAATCACTGTACTTTGATTATTGTTTAATAAATAAATAAGTGATAACTCAGCCGTATCCTTTTAGCAATACTGTAGAACATACAAAATTGAAACTAAATTGAAAGATTAGCGGTAACAAAATTTAAGACCTATATTACAAGTAAAGTACTACGAAGTATATTTTTAAATTTAAATTTTGAGCAATATTTATGGTCTTTTTGCAGATTTCTATTAAATGTACGAAACAAATGGCAAAAATTCGATGATTCTTATTTGGTGAGATATCTGTTTATTTCATAACTTACTCTGGATATAAGAATGTTCAGAATATGCTTTGCAAATGATTAGTAATTAGAAATTAAACTATAAAATACAAGTTAACAGTAACTTAAAATGTAAACTTTCTCAATTTTAAGCCAGTCCTTATTGTAATATTTATTTGAATTTATTGGAGTTATTAATGAAGGAATAAATTATGATTAAAAAATTAATCGGAAAACAAAATATATAATGAAGATTTACATGTCCTTTTTTTCTTTACATAATGTTGAACACTTTGAACAATTTACATAACATATACACTTAGATTTTCTGAAGTAGCTGCAATATTTATAAAACTATAAAAAAGGATCCTAAAATTAATTACAATGATCGACATTGAAAATGCAACATTAAGAAAACATTTGCCAGAAAGTGACGAAAGTAGGCAGAGAGAGATCGCAAAGAACAATAGGTGATCTGTACTTCGAAATGACATTCACAGTTTAGAGTGAGAACTGGGTCGGGTCAGTAAGTTGTGGGACCAACGTGAAGCAACTCGTCTAGACACATAGTCAATGAGAGTACGGATAAAGACATGAGGAATGGCTTTCCCTTTCTGATCAACCATTTGCCAAAAATCGACATCTGAAGGATGCAGGATCTTCAAATGACGTGAATCTAACATGGTAGATTGATGAAAGATTTGTCGATCACGGTGGGTAGAAAAGCAGCTGTATACCTTTCAGAGCATGTTGGCTCATCCGAACAATGTGTGGTCAGCTGTTATTCTGCTGATAAAGGGCATTGGGAAACCCTGAAAGTAGGGAAGTACTACCAGCAGTAGCACAGAATCCACGTAACGTTGGGGAGTCATAGTGCCTTGAATGTGAAGTAGAGGTGACCTGAAATCGTGAGCAGTGGCTCCCGAAAACATGATGTCGCGTTGTCATGTGGTGGGTCATTCCACATTTGCCGCAAGATTGGGCATGTTTCCATGTCGACGACACATTCATACGCGATGATTATAACTGAAGAAACAGAAGTGTCACTTATCTAAGATGACAATCCTATGCTATTTTCAGGGGGTCTTGCACATGCTGCAGAATCTCGATAGTTATACTTTGCGAGGCCGCAACTATCTCCCTTTGGAAGGGTCTGTCCACTCTTGCTAATAACACTCTGGATTCACCAATACCCCGCTAAAGTTCCACAGTTCCGGTTCCAACCATCTTTACAACAGCCGGTGCACTGTGGACGCTTCCATGTGTCTGTTAATTGTGATTTACCCAAAGACTAACCTTCTCTTTTCATTCTGATCCCCATGCCCCTCATAAACTAGTCTGTCTCTCGGCACTGACTCCGTATATATATATATATATATATATATATATATATATATATATATATATATATATATATACATATATATATATATATATATATATATATATATATATATATATATATATATATATATATATATATATATATATATATATATATATATATATATATATATAAAGAGAGATTATGTGAAAGTTTAGAGTTTAGACTATTGCACTTACATAAAATTATATTGAATGATTTTGAATTATTTAAAAAAAATAAATGAATAAGCTATATAAAATTTTTACTTTACTATTTTCGCTATTAATTTTACTGCAGCACCTTTCAAAAGAAAATTTAAAGTGCTAACAATTAAGAAAATTTAAAACAATTCATTAGTTAATGATTCCTGCTAATAATATGTTTGATTTTCATTTAAAAGCATCGCACTATGTTTGAGAATAAATGACTCCAAATATTTGTAAACATATAATTAATAATTTGATTTCATAAGGAATATTTAAAAAAATCAGCCTCTTATTTATTTCAATTATGTCAAAAATTGTGTCTCTGAATTTCTCATGATTAACCAGCACGCCATTATTATTTTATACATGCCATTGAATCAAGTTCTATTATTAAAATTTTATTATTATAATGCGTGGCTGCTAGAGTCCTATTTTCACATTTTCAGTATTTAAAGAAGCGGATGTGATGCTTCATTGTCTAGTGGAACACTTTGTAGATATGCTAATGTGTACTCAAAACGTGGTAGTTATTATTAATTAGGAAGAAGAGTTCAAATGAAAGACCATCAGACTTGACCTCCGCCCACAGAGATGTCACGTCACATGGAGACCATTGCAACAATAATATATTTTTCATGCTTCTGCCACCATTAGTGAAGAAGAAGGAGCTTCGGTTGGTTCAGGATTCAAACTCATTACCTTGCGTAAAAGTCTTAATTAACCAGGTCATCGGACTATTTTCATTAAAATGCATTTGTAAGTATATCACTTTCCTATAACTTTGCTAAAATATTTATATTTTTTAGTTTGTACAAAATTAGCATTAAAGATATACAACATCATATAAAGCAATTTTATGTCCTTTGCTAAGATAAAAGCCATCAACGCATAAAAAAAGTTAGAGATGGGTTTAAGTATAAAGAACTCATTATTGATGAAATTCAGATGTGAAAACTTTATGTGCGTGTGTATCAAACATTTTCCAATAATACACACAAATAGCAACAATAAAAAAGTGATTTTTGAAAATTTGAGGTTTTTCAGAAATATATAAATTTAACAAAAGAAGAATGGTTTTTAAATAAAAAAAGCATTAAAAAGTTTCATCACGTAATATTGGCTCCCATTTAAAAATTCATATTTGCAGATCGCAAAATTCAACATATGTGGATGAGTATAATTTTAACCTATGTTTTGGAAATTTAATACACAACAATGTATCTAAAATGGCTGCAGCCTGTTAGTTTTAATTGTAATTTAAGCACAAATTCGTTAGTGATTAGATATATAATTTCATGAGATGAAGATGATATATGTGTAGTTAGTTGAAAGATAGAAATTTAAGGGATTGGTTCATTGGAGACACTTTTCTCTGAATCAACAGCACTTTATTGGACACATAGGTACATGAGGACGCTCAGAATTATTAGCAATCAAAATTATTCGCATTGCAAGTTTTGACATTACGTATATTGCTTGGATTTTAAGTAAAACAGTTTGATTTGTGCCAAACAAAAATAATAACCCCTTTAATGATCGGTTCATACTCTACCATAAGTATTGTGGATTTCACTTTAAAGCATTTTTCTTATTACTAGTTACTGAGACTCCTAGGATATAAATTGCGACATTTATGGGTAATTCAGAACTTATATTGTACCCAATTGTATATCCTAAGTACAATTTATTAGCCTTTTCATCAATTGGTCACAAGTTACATTGCCAAGTTTTCAAGCTGTAACAAGTTAATCAGCAGTACTTGACGATAAGAGAAACAACCAAGAATTAAAAAAAATTAATATTATTTAGAAATATTTCTTAGTTTTTCAGTGTGTTTTAAATAAGTTTTCTGAAGCAAAAAATATTTTATCCTACAAACCGTCAAATATTTAACAAATAAGTTTGTTATTTAACTATAACTTCAAAAATTCAGTAATGTAAATGAGAGTTTTGTTATCAAATACTTTATTACCTTTATGATGGTAACATACCATTTTCTGTATACAGTATCGAGAAGCTAAGAATCATAAACTTTTTCTGAAACTATATAAAAAACGTCAAGTGTTCAGAAAAATGTGTGTGAAAATTAAAAAAACTAAAAACACATTTATTATGTATATAATTTAAAAAAAACATTAAAAACTGCAGCTAAGTGCGATTCTTTTGCGGTGAAAATAAATTTTGCTCTTAAAATTTTAGTTTTGTGTTAAATTAAACATTTAACGAACTTCTTAAAACGAATTTCAAAATAACTAGTAAAGATCAAATATGCAAAGAAAGTCTTCGATAAGATAATTAAATCACATTTTTTGCGATATTAATTAATTAGTTTCCTCGAGTGATAAAAGTTGTTTTTGACTTAATGAGTTTAATTAATATGTTGCATTACACACACAGCTCATGCTTCAATATTCTGATTTTAATTAAGAGACATTATGAAATTAAGACTAGCATTTACGGATCTTTGATTAACCCGTAAAATCTTTTTCCCTTTACCGTAATAACTCATTATTTTTCTATACGTTCATTTGGGCACTAAATTACTTTTAAATGGCTTTTAGTTTAAGTATTTTTCTTAGAAATTATTTCTATACTTATTTTCAAACAAAAATAATTTCTAAAAAATGTGTAGATTTTATTTATTTTGATTTTAAAAGACTTTTTATTAAATATTTTTATTCTAAGATTCAGTTTTTAGAACAACATTTAAATGCACAAATTAAAATTCTTAAATCTGTACTTTTTTTCTTTTTTCTTTATTATTTAATGAAAGTTTCTTACTCTTACATTCATTAAAGATGTATTTTTAGAAACATAATGAACTGGACACATAAATTAATAAATGTGTCTGAGAGATAAATAAATCTATCTATCTATCTCTCTTTCCCTTTATATATATATATATATATATATATATATATATATATATATATATATATATATATATGCAGAAGAGTAAACACACTAACAGTAGATAAAGCATACACACAGTAGGAAAAAAATAAATACCAAAACCAGCAAATCAGATTGAATTTATATATTAGAATAAAGGTTTAGTTGCCAAAGGTAAACTTGAAATTGAAATTAATAAATAGTTGTCAATAATTAAATTCAAAATGTTATAGTTGTATAGAAATATGCAGTGGATTTGAAATTAAAGTATGTTGAAGGGGATTTAAAGTTAAATTATGTTTTAAGTGATAAAATAAAAGAAAGTGAGTACAGTGAGTAGGTATTTTTAGGATTCTTGAAAGAACTTCAATTCTTGGGTGATTCTTCTGTAATTATAAAAACTACGCATTATTTCAAACTTACAAGCGATTCCCTACTTCCTACATATTTTAAAATAAAATTAGTTGGAATATTGTTAAATGTGATGTAATCTATTAGGCGTTTTATTTGATTTTATAAATTCATGATTGTTTCAGATATTATAAATGTGATTCAGTTCAGTAAATATAACATTTCTATATATTGTGTTAAAAATATTTGCGTTCCAGTGTATTATATAAACCTTAAAATTTAATTGATTTGTTTTGTCGAAGACATCAAAATATGTAATAGAATTATTAATACTGATAAATGAATCTAAAAATTCTGTTTTAATATCAAATAAATTAGTTTTATTTAGAGAATGTTCATTAGGGTAAATAGACTTAAAAATATCTTCAAAACCTAAATTATTGAAAATAATGAAATCATCAATGTATCTGAAAGCAAAAGGATACTGATAAGTGAAGCTTTTCTCAAAAAAAGTGTTAAAATAAATTTGCTAGTGTGTTAGAAATTAATTTCTGTAACTATTTCTTTACTCCAATTTCAAATTTACCTTTGACAACTTAACCTTTATTCTAATATATAAATTCAATCTGATTTGCCAGTTTTGGTATTATTTGTTTTTTTTTCTAGTTTTGGTATATTTGTTTTTTATGTGTTTATGTTTATTCTCCTTCATATATATATATATATATATATATATATATATATATATATATATATATATATATATATATATATATATATATATATATATATAGGCTTGCCAAATCTGGATGTGACTTGACCCAAGAAGAAAGGCCAATAAGCTTTTCTGCTGCACATAGTACTATTAATCTACGTATTAAAAAATCAATTACGACAGCCTGGGAGGCAGCTGCAGTTGGTAAAAGATAGGAGACGGTTGTCAGATGCAATACCATCCCCAACAGCCTGCCGCGTGGAGTGGTGGTTGCCACCTTCAGGATAGCAACGTGTCACGACTACCTTCAGAAGCATCTCCACAGGATCGGCCTTGCCGATACTCCCCTCTGCCCCCTGTGTTCTACAGCCGAACACCTGGCTTACTGTGATGCTCTGGAACAGGCTGATGACGACTTGCATGGGCGGGCTGGACTCTACTGGGAAGCACGGCGCCAAATAGCCCATCGGCCACGGGCGGGCGTTGGATGAAGAAGAAGATATATATATATATATATATATATATATATATATACTATGAGATAAAACTTCCTACTAAGTTCCAGTGTCAATATTATCTTATTCAAAATGGGTAACAATCGACATGAAAATATTATAGTAGTAAATATATAAACTCAGAAAATTAATAATAATTAATCCTACAGCTAAAATTAAATCATGCTATTAACTGATTTCAAACTACGCAATTACCTATTATGTCTGAAACTTAAAAACTACTTAAAAATTAGAACTTTTTCAATTTACATAACTTTTAGATATTAACTAAATTAGTTTTCACATTGCTAAACACGATTTAAAGTGTTTATACTTATCAAAATAAGTGCAATTATACTTTACAGAAACTATTATTAAATACAATCGGCTTACTGTGATTTTATGTTGACATCAAGTATTTTATCCTCGTCATAGAAAAATCCTTTTTTATATTTTTTGCAAATAACTACTTACATATTTCTGAAAATTACTCTAAATAGATACAGATAAATAGGTCTTAATATTTTACATTAATTAAATAGATTGCAATTATATTTATATTATATTAAATATTGCATTTATGTTCCTATTACAAAGAATTAATGTCAATTAAATTTCACAAGTGACTTTTTCAAATAATGTTTTACCTATCTATCATTTCGAAAATCAAATTTACAGAGCGATTCTCACCTAGTATTTTAGTCCAACACACATATTATAACATTTTTAAATACTTCTCCCAAAAAAGTTCTGTACAGTTTAAAATGTGAAGAATCTTAGATAACTCAATTAAATATTAAGATTTAAAAAAACTTAAATATCATTTAAACTCAATATTCAATTTGATTTAATTGCTGTTTCTTTAGAACACTTTATTCGATATAAATCCATATTATTTTTAATTTGCGATTTAGAAAATTTTAAAATTTTTCTTCTTTAATTGGAAAAGTAAAATATTTTATAGAAGTTTCAACAACTTATAAATGTATATACGCATATTACTGTTGTCAAAGTATGCATAATGTAAAATTATGAAAAAAACTAGAAAATGTTTTAGAAATAAATAATGTTATGATGCATGACAATAATTTAATAAATAAAATTGTAAGAGCTAGTTTGTATTATGGTGCAATGATTTATTGAAATAAAATAGTATTCTAATATTTTTGATTCTTGTTACGTATAAAATTTAGCAGAAAGTGGATTATATGCATAAATAAGAATTTATCGATTATTATACATAATACAGAAGTTACTACGCAATGTATAAATTATTCTCTATGAAAGCCAGACAGCATGGGGTAAATGTATACAATTAATATTTAAAGTGTGTGAGTGCAGAAAACTTCACTATTAAAATTAATCAAATCGTAAATTTAAAATAAAATTACAGGTTTAAACAATTTTAAGTTTGCTTTTTCATCGCAGTATTTTCCTGGTTTGCTGACTGCTACTTGTAGAACAATTTACATAATTTAAAATTCAATTTCTGTAACTAAATTAATCTTATTTATTTACACAATAGCAATATTTCTTTAATATTCTAAAAATACCTTCCTCTACAATACAAATTTTGCAAATTATTATGTTGATTGCCAAAATATTTATTTAAAATCTCTCTGTTAAAAATTATTCTGTTGATTCATTAATATTTAGAATATTATTCAAAATCTAATACCATTACATTTATTTCAGCCAAAGCAAATATCATAGCTTTTTATCTTCAATAAAAAGGAATAAACAAGGCATACAAATGATATGTTGATGTTTTTGAAATTTCATAATCAGAATATTTAATAATAAAGCATATGATGGGCTAGGACTTCTTTGTGTATCAATTTAAAATTATTATTAAAATAATTTTACTTTAGAATGAGTTATTTGTTTTAAGTTACAAAATTTCACAATCAGAATTTTTTATTCTATTCTCTTTACTATATGGTGGATTAGGTGATATTTAGCACCTGAAAGTTTTATGTTTACTGAAATTTATAAAGAATTTTTTAAGTTCTATAGCTAAAATTAAAATTAATAAAGTACTTGATATATTAAAAGGAAATAAAAAAAGATATTATTTTAAAGATAAAGTCAACGAGAAGTTACTTGTTCAACAAATGTGTTCATTGGACTAAATATACGTTGTAAATAATAATTACATAAAAAATGTAAAATTTGTGTAAAATGATGCAGATTATCGCAATTTTTTGAAACACTAAACATGATTCAATAATTTTGAATTTAACGTTTACAAACACAAATTGATCTTAAAGTTTAAAATTACCAAAAAAGCAGAAAGTTGTCAGGAATAAAATAATGCAGTATAATCAGTTATTTTAAAGTAATATTCTGTGTTGTTGTGGCTTATGTATCCTTCCTGGTTGACATCAACATCAAACCAAGCCCATGAGTCCGAACGCCTTCAACCATATAAGCATAACCTAAGGGTTCGTGAATACCTGGCCTTTATTGAAATTGATGCAGACCAAAATGGGGACAGGAGCTGCTTGAGTCCCATTTCATTTTGGACACAAGGGGTTGACTTTGTGGCCCACCATATGACGATGTACAGAAGTGTGTTCACTTCGAAATCTCATGAGAGTTGTCTGATAACGCCTGTTGCCAACTCCAATCAGAACAGCACAAAAGTAATACTCTAATTTTCTTCAATATTGCAAATAAGTAAACCAATCATTTCTTATCAAATAATACTTTGCTGAAGCCTTTAATGAAAGAAAAAAGACTATTCAAAATTCAGCAATTACTGATAAATTAAAATAAAAAAAATACACAGAAAAAATATACAATTCATAGAAATAAAAATGCTCATAATCCATGTAAAGTTTAGCAGTTTATAAACATAATTAAAATTAACTTATATTTTGAAATAGTGAAATTGTTCCCCAGAGTGATAAAATAAATTTGTCACTAGTATCTGCTTTTATTCGTATTTTCCTTGAAGTAACTAAATTAAAAACGTTGTATTTGTTACTGTGCAGCATTTGAAGAAATGATAATACGAAATATATAGTATAAAACTGAAGATAACGTTTAATAGTTATTTTGTTCCCTGCTTAAATTAAAAAATATAAAATATTATTCATAAATAAAATATAAAATTTTTAAACAAATTTCTTATTTTTATTCCCTTGCACTCTGTTCCTTGTTTAAGCTAGCTCTAGTACTGAAAATTGATTTACTGTACCAAGTTCTTTGATAAAAAATAACTTAATCAATTGATACTAAAATTCTATTATGTCGTAAATTAAATAATAATCAAAAGGAAAAATAAATTACTTTGATCAATCAATAAAGGGAAATTGTTTTACAGAAAAGTAAATTTCGTTGAGATATTAGTAAAAATGCAATCTCAAATTAAATTACTTTGCTGATACTTCATGGGAAACAGATTTTTCAAGACAGACAGAATTCACGAAAATTAAAAATTCAAGTAAATCCTATTTTACTGTTCAGTCTGAATGCATTAATAAATAATTATTCAATAAAAATTGTTGAAGTATGCCTCAATTTTAATTAAATCCTTAGGAGTCAAATATTTACTTTAACCAGATAACTTTAGAAATATTCATTAAAGATTTCTTTATATCATTTTTATTTAAAAAAAATTAGTAGAAGCAAACAAAGGAGTTAATTCTTTGATGTTCTGATAAATTTTATTCAAAATTTCATCCAAACTTTTATTTAAAGTATTCATTTCTTCGTCATTGATTTCGTCATCATGAGAATTTCCGTCATCAAATGAAGTAGATAAATAATTATGGTCAGTGATAAGGAAAGCTAATGAACTTATTACGATTTATTCATCTAGCATTATGTGAGAAAAAAAGTTCAAAGGATTGAATTCATAATATACTACACATTTCATATCCAAATTTAACTGACATTTTACTTACCAAATCGCATGTAAATTCTGTTTACAAAGTATTTAGTTGAATCGCTTAATATAAGAAAATATTTTAGAAACATTTTGCCTCTTTAATAATACAAATGTATCAAATACACATTTCTAATCTACCTTTAAGAATTGTTACTATTACACAATTCAATTTTAATAAGTTTTAAAAATATTTCAATGTTTTCAAACGTGTTTAAAAATGTTTGCCTTTTGTGAACATTCACCTTCTTCATAGGATTATACTCCTACAAATAAGTTCGAATATTACTTTTTATTTACTACTAACTTTTAAAGATCACTGCAAAAGGAAACTGACTCAACATCCTTTTATTCATCTAATAAGTCTGTCAATAATTTGACTTAAAAAAGTAATTTTCACCTGTAATTTTGAATAGAACTCATTTTATATTTTGTGTGAGTGGCCATATCGAAACAAATCGATATATAAATATCGATTCCAATATTTTAATATCCATTCCAATATTTATTTGTTTATTATCTCAGTAACTAGAGATTTTAAAATGCATTAAGTTGCATTGTAAAAAAGATTGTACTTACTGTTATATAAAGCCGATGTAACATGGTTGGGAAGGGCTTTGGTCTCTATGGATTGATAATTCATTCGGTTCCTGATCTAAAGGAATATTGGCTTTATTCTCTACAAATGGCAATGTTAAGTAAGATAATTTGCAAGACTTATAGTAATTATTTTAGCTATTATATTATTTTAATGATCATTTTACTTAGGTAATAAATTTAAGTAAAATAAATCGCATACTCTCTGATATTTAAAAAGGTGGATGGTCAAATCAGAAAGTCACCTTGGTCAATGCTTTTAAGTTACGAAAACCTAACCTTATTCGAAGTGACAACAAAATAAATTCCTAAAGGATAAATTACCAATGGATCTTGATATCCCAACGGGAAAAAATTTCCGAGTGACAGGGAATTACAAAAGAAATAAATTTTCTCAAATATACGTGAAGTATTCATATAAGACACTTTCCAATATGACTTTTATATTATTAAAAATTTTAGAAAAAAGAGTTTATAAAATTTAAAACTATTTTTCTGTAAACTACCCTGACTAAATGAGAGACAATAATGTTTTAGTGTTGGAAAAGATTTATTCCAAGTGTATGTATAGCTCTGGTATATGAATGGACTGAAGAATTTAAATAAAACAAAAACTCTTTATATTTCGTAGCTGATTCATCTCACTCATTTTACAACTGCTCTTCTCAGAGGCAGTAACTCGACTCCTCATCTTTCACAGTTTTTGTACGTTTTTCTCATAAACAAAGATGGCGCTGCTGTCACAGCGCTTCATGGGTACGGAACATTCCGCCCCACGTTGCAATGTTGCATTCAACCAATGAACATATAAATAATTAAAAAAAAAAAAAACTTACGCACAATAATTAATATACACATTATATAAACCCAAAAACCCAAAAATTTAAATAAATACAAATTATTATAAGTAATACATAAAATATAATAACAAATTATATACTAATAGGTAAAATACAAATTTTTGAAATTGGTCTTTTGAAAATTCCTGAGAAGTTTTTACTTTAACAATTCTGACCCGTTTGTGATCGCCCAGATAGAGTTCCACTATTCTACCTAATGACCATTTTTTAGGAGGTAGATTTTCATCTTTGATGAGCACTATCTCATTTATTTTAACACTTTCTTTCTCAATTCTCCATTTGGACCTCCGTTGTAAATTATTAAGATATTGCACCTGCCATTTCTTCCAAAAAATTTGAATAATTTTTGTTAATTTCTTCCAGTTACTCAATTTATTTTCATTAATGTGTCAATTAAATTAGGTTCAACAATAGCATTTAAAGGTCTACTAATTAGGAAGTGAGCAGCTGTTAATACATCATACACATCAGTATCTGAGGACAAGCGGTCTGGAGTTAAGAATACCCTCTATCTGAGTAATGACAGTTAAAAACTCTTCATAATTAAGTTTATCCTCTGTGGACATACAATTTGCAAGTTTCTCATCTGGTTTTAAAACCAAATGGTGCAGACTGGAGAATTCTTCACTTGCACCTATGAAATTTGTTGAATTATCGGAATATAGCTTTGAACATAAACCTCTACGAGCAACAAATCTCTTTAAACATGCAATGACTGCTTCTGATGTTAAATCTGTTACCATTTCAAAATGAATGGCTTTGGTAACCAAACATATAAAGATGCATACATATACTTTGTGCAAGACACCTTTTCTTTGATGTTTATATTTTATATTAAATGGTCCACAAAAATCAACTCCTGAGCAATTAAATGGGAAATCAGGAGTAACTCTCTCTTTAAGCAAATCACCCATTAATTACTCAACTCCTATAGGTTTAACTTTAAAATATGTAATACGATCATGCACAATTTTTCGACACGTTTTACCTTGTATAGGCCAAAATTTTTGTCTGACATAACTCAGCAATGCAGATGGACCTAAATGAAAATATTGCTTATGATACAGTTCTACAATGAATTTTGTGAGCTTATGGCTCTTTGGAAGAATAATAGAAAATTTACTATTGAAATTTATGCTTGCATTTTGTATCCTACCATTATCTCTTAATAATCCATCGTGATCTAAAAAGGAGTATAAATATTTTATCTTACTTTTATCAAGTACTGGTTTTTTTTTACCCAAAATGTTTTTCGGTTTAAAATTCAAATTTAAATGTTATAAATAGGAAATATTATAAATTAAAATTCATTGTAATTACAATTTGAACAGTGACTAATAATCAAGGTAAATTTTTGTATACTACTTGGATTTACCTAAAAGAACTTCATCTTAATGCAGGATTTTATATTGTAGGGAAAAAAACGAGAAATATTCCCAAATTAACAAAACTGAGTGTTTTGTATGTTCCAAACAATAAATGCAGATCAATTATTATTGATATTTTTAACTAAATATCCAAATAAACATTGAAATTTTTTGAAATTTTTAACAAAGACACACATTTCTACACGAATACCGAAATACAAAATTCAAAACTACAACTTTTTGACAAGCACCAGTAAAACTATAATAAAACAAGAATTTTTTGTAAAAGTTAATGTGAGTTTTCATTATGTTTTTCTTTCCCATTGTATTTAAAACTACATTAGTAATTATTATGAAAATAAAGTTTTAAAACACTTATGAAAAAAATTTCATTTATTTCCAAATGCAGTCACAAATAATAATTTAATTTATTCACATTACTATTTAGTTCTGGCACATATTTATCAATCAATATACAAGTAAATGGCTTAAATGAATTAGGTATACTTTGCAGAAATAAGCTAAAGACCTAAAAAGCATAAATATAATTCTTCAATTATGTTTAAATGATACACATAATTTTTCTGCAAAGGATTTCTTAGAAATTTTTTTTATATTTAATACTTTCATAAAAAATACATTATTCTTATTTTCGAAAAAGCAATATATATGTATATATATATATACATAAATATACATAAATATATATATATATATATATATATATATATATATATATATTATATATATATATATATATATATATATATATATATATGTACAGGGTGATTATAAAAAAACTTTGCCAACATCTGCACTTCTAGCGTCCATTCTATTTAACCGATCAAGATGATATTTCAAATATAGTTCTTTTGAGATATGCGCTCGAGATTCTGTGAATGGCAACACAGTGGCCCTCGCGGTTACAGTTATAAAGACAGAAACTCGAAATTTTCGAAAGGCAACGCCTACTTTTTACGATCGCAAAATGTTCAGCACATGCGAAAACCCTAAATAGCGTTGAAACGGTACCGATATGTCCGAAAACCGACGTGTTATACACAGACAAACAGTTCTTCAAGGCGCACGGAGGAATAATGCATACGACAGAGACAAGACACTACTCAATGATGAGAACACAGAGAGAAAAAAATCTTTATTAATTTCAAACATTTTCCACATGAGTGCCATCACAGGCAATTACGCATTGCATGCGGGAAACGGTGGACAATGTCGCTGCACGCAACATGGCACGAAGGATGTTTCCAATCTCACGCCGTATAGAATCCTTTAAGTCCGACAATGTTTGAGGATTGCACAGATAAACTCTGGATTTGAGATAGCCCCAAAACCAGAAATCCATAGGCGTCAGATCTGGGGATCGCGCAGGCCACGGAAAAGGATAATAGCGTGAGATGATGCGATCACCAAAATGCTGATCCAGGAGCCTTTTAACTGACCTCGCTATATGTGGAGGTGCGCCATCTTGCATCCAAACAATGTCATTGAGTGCATTCAGCCGACGCAACTCCGGTAAGACATAATTTTTCAGCATGGCTGCATACCGAGGGCCCGTTACAGAACATGTTGCAGGGCCAGTCGGGGTCGTTTCCTCAAAGAAGAACGGGCCCAGAACAAATGTAGCTGTAATGCCGCACCACGCAGTCACTTTGGCGTCAAATAATGGTACTGGCGCCACAGCATGAGGATTCGTCTCTCCCCAGTGCACACAATTCTTTGTGTTAATGCTGCCATTTAAGGTGAAATGCGCCTCGTCCGTCCATAGTATGCGAAGTGGCCAGTCGTTATCCGCATCATATCGTAACAAAAATGCATTTGCGAAGTCCAGACGTTGTTGTGGGTCACCCGGCTCCAACATCTGGACGCGCTGGAACCGATAGGGAAACATGTGAAGTACCGAGCGCAAGAGCTTGCGGACCGTTGAGTTCGGAATATCCAACACGCGCGCTATGCCTCTTGCGGTTTCTGTGTGTCCTGCAGTCACTGTATGGTGCACTTCCATGACAACGTCCTCAGAAACAGTTGGCCGTCCAGAGCGCTGTTTGTCACAGGTGCAGCCTGTATCTTCGAATTTCCGCACTAAATCACGCAGAGCTTGCAGAGTACATGGGCCGCGTCGTTGTCGATGATTGCGGCGATACACACGCAATGCTTCCGCAGCGTTCATCCCATTTTGGTAATAGAGTTTGATCAATTCACCGCGAACTTTCCTAGGAAGACTCATATCGTCGGCTTGTGCGAGTTCCCGAATGACGACTTCGCATACCCGCTTGGTATTTAATAGGTTTCCTACGCTGAATATCTGGCGACCGGCGTTCTGTGATTGGTTTCTTGACTCTGTCACATGCAAATTTATTGCGTGCGCCCAGATCGTGTTTTATTGGGCGGTTTTCAGAACTCTTTTTGTGTTTGCAGAACACGTCCGTTTTTAGACATATCGGTACCGTTTCAACGCTATTTAGGGTTTTCGCATGTGCTGAACATTTTGCGATGGTAAAAAGTAGGCGTTGCCATTCAAAAATTTCGAGTTTCTGTCACTGTAACTGTAACCGCGAGGGCCACTGTGTTGCCATTCACAGAATCTCGAGCGCATATCTCAAAAGAACTATATTTGAAATATCATCTTGATCGGTTAAATAGAATGGACGCTAGAAGTGCAGATGTTGGCAAAGTTTTTTTATAATCACCCTGTATATATATATATATATATATATATATATATATATATATATATATATATATATATATATATATATATATATATATATATATATATATATATATATATATATATATATATATATATATATATATATATATATATATATATATATATACATATTTATATATATATATATATACATATATATATATATATATATATATATATATATATATATATATATATATAAATATGTATATATATATATATATAAATATGTATATATATATATATATATATATATAAATATGTATATATATATATATATATATATATATATATATATATATATATATATATATATATATATATATATATATATATATATATATATATATATATATATATATATATATATATATATATATATATATATATATATATATATATATATATATATATATATATATATATATATATATATATATATATATATATATATATATATATATATATATATATATATATATATATATATATATATATATATATATATATATATATATATGTATATATATATATACATATATATATATATACATATATGTATATATATGTATATGTACATATATGTATATATATACATATATGTATATATATATATATATATATATATATATATATATATATATATATATATATATATATATATATATATATATATATATATATATATATATATATATATATATATATATATATATATATATATATATAAATATATAAAAATTCCCAAAATAACAAAATAAAAACGGAAAAAATTTTGTTCGTTTTGTAACATTTTATCATGATAAAATTTTGATTTTGTTTTCTTTTCTTGAGGCAGAGCATTTTCTAAACTTTTTCTACTACTTTTCTTTCTCGAAGATAAAAATATGTGTATTGATTTTATCAAACATTTCGAAAAGTGCTTATAAACTTATCTATCTGCATTGTGTGTGTGTCTAAGCTTATGGAAATATACACTACAATTTTAGTATTTCTATTATTTCAGAAACGATTAATGGGGAATAAGAATTTACTTATTTTTAATGTATATTTATTAAAATACATTACAAATGTTTCTTAAAAATCTTTTTTTTTAATTATTTCAATATTTTAGATATTTTTATACTATAATTTTAAATAGAATAATCTCTTATTATAATTTAAACAAATATGGTAAAAGATGGGATATAAAGACAAATATGTAAAAATCACCTCTGTGAATATATTTAAAATGAATTAATTATAAAATTAGTTACAGTAATTTTCATTAATTAAAGTTAATTCTTATGTACTACTTAAGTACGATACAAAATAATCAGATATGTTTCATGCAAATTTAAGCTTAACACTTTTCATAAATAAGAGTTAAATAAAATTTAATTTTTCATTAATAAGATTAAAACAGAAAAGGGAAATGTACGCTTAAGTAAATATGAATTTATATTAAATATTCTAAATTTTTTATTCCATATTCTCAACGTCTGATTATAGCATAGTGAGCTTCGCCTGTCCAAGTGTCATAAGTAACAGCAACAACTAACATTATAACGTCTTATTAAGTTGGTAAAAGGAAAAACAAAGTTCCTCCATTTTAATTTAAAAAGTTAGAAATTATTCTAATAACTAAATATTAAAATTGTAATTTTTTCACTTCATTCATATGTATATATGCTGAAATATCGCAACATATGTAAAATGACTTACCAATAAGTTTTAACTGAAATTTGAAATCACTATATGGTTTCTTAATTTGCCACTATATGGTCATATATGGTCATTAATTATTATAATATAATTTAAATAAGTCTACATCACAGAAAACGAAAAAAATGATTTAAGCTTTCTTCAAAAAATTGGCCTTATGAATAAAATCTGAATTTTCTTGACATGCAAGAGTCCCTACATTGAGCTTATAAAAATCATTTTCACATTTTTATTTTATTGTTTGTATCTAATTACTTTTGTATCCAATTTATTTTCTCTATATCAGGAAAGAATTAAAATTCAGCTCTTTATGTAACATTATGCTTACTTTTATAAAGCGCTTCTGTAGATTATCACTGCATTTCCTCTTTTTATTCGTTTGACAGATTTCTTAAATCCATCGATCTTTATCTAACTCTTTTCATAGACGAAACTTATATTTATATAATTCTACAAGCATCAGATAAGGTGTATGCATTTATTTTTCTATCGAAATTTATATGCATATCAAATGAAGTATGCATATGTTTCAATGAGGGCTTGATTTATTTATTTCAAGTTATTCGTCACCACTACGTCAGTTATTGTGAATGGATGAAAAATCATAACTTCATTTGAAAAGTGTGGTTTCAAAGAATTTCTTAAAAACTGATACTTTTTCATCTTCGTACAATCTTAGAAACATTAACTTTTTTATTTTTATTTTAATAAGTATTTATTATAATTCCTTTGTTTTTATTTAAATCTTCTAATCTCAATATCTGGTGCTTTAATAAAATGAATTATATTTTCAATATTTTAACTAATATGTTCATTTTTTTAGATAACTCAGAGATAACCAAATTCAGATAGATGATTTTGAAGTGAACACACTCGTGTACAATGTCATGTAACGGGCCACAAGGTTTATCCCCTGCGTCCGAAAAGCAATGGGGTGCTCCGTGGCTGAGTGGTCTAAAGCATCACCGCTAATCGCTTGAGAGCTTAGGAGTGTGGGTTCGATTCCCACCGAGGCCCTGGGTGTTTTCTTCGTTATTCTTCTGTGGTTGTACATCTGTTATTGTGCTATTTGTCCTATTATTTGACGAAGACTTACAAGCGGATCTCAAGAATCAAGCATACAAGTCTGAATATATGTAATGTAATAAAATAAATAAAAATAAATACAAAGCAATGCGACATTTTGGCTTCTATTGGTTTAAATGAATGCCAATTATTCTCGAGTCCTGATACTGTGCTCCGTTATTTAAAGACTTTCGGGCTCATGGACCTAGCATGATGTTGCTGTCAACCAGGAGAGATAACCAATTTTATTTTCTACACAAATTTTAATCACATTTTTAATTTTTTCAACACTAATTTCTTTTGAATAGATAATTATTTGATCTACAGTGAACTGAATATCATTTTAGACTTTTATTAATAACATACTAATAACATTATTCATTAAAATCTTACATAATGTTTAATTCATTGTAGATTAGACACAAGCCTTTTATTCAATCTCAATAATGTGTCTTAAAATATAAAAGGGAATTTTTTCTTCCATAATTTAAATAAATTTGGAATGAAACTTTATCAGCAATTTTGCAACAGTCTTGCTTATTATTTCATCATAAGTAATTAATGAAGTGTAATGTAAAGTTTTGTGGAAAAATATAGAGTGTAACAATGAAATTATTGGACATGGTGCGAAAACTAATGAGTCATTTTCACTAACCCATTAATGGCAACAAATGATCGAAATGGAATAGCTGTGTTCTTGTATAAAATTTAATTTTTTTAATGTAGGATTTAGGACAATATCGAAACTTAAAATTAAAAATTAATGATTTCTTTTTCTAAAAAGAAAAAAATATTATTATAATTGTAAAACAATCTTCTAGAATAAATAAATGTTTTCTTAAATATTATTTTTGAATAAAAAACGCATAATGTAAATTTTAATTTTTCCCGAGAGTTATTGCAGGTTTTTTAATTACATTCCTTTATGTAAAATAATTGAGTAATGTTGATTCTTGAAGATATTTCAAAATTATCTAAAGTTAATTCTTATTTTTTTCAGAAAAAAACGAATAATGACTAAGAAAACTGATGTTTATGCACATTAGGAGTAAATCATCCTTATATTCTTAAATTATTTCACAAGGAATAATTTCCATGGATTTAAAAATTGCAAGTGAACAACATGCAAGCATTTCTTTTTGCTTTTTGTTTACTTTATTTAGAATAAAAATTAAAATTTTCCTGAATAAATTAAAAAATTCAAATGTATAAAAACAAATATCGATTACCATCTGAGTTGTTGAGTTGTTTAACAATAAGTGAATGTCTGAATATGTTCAAATATAAAATCATAACAAAACAGTTATAATAAAATAATAAAATAAATAGACATCATTCAATTAAAAAGTAAGGTAAACATAACACTTTTTATACGATAAAATCAAGAAATGAATTACCTTTTATATACTTTTAATTAGCTTTTAAGAATTATTCATGGTACCATGAATATTTTTTTAACTAAACGTAAAGGTAGTTTGTAAATTTGTTTTACATATTTTTTAAATTTAGTAAGAATGGTTAAGTATATTTTGCAAAGCATATTATTATACTATTTTTCAGTTTGAGAATTATCCTCCACATTGAAAGAGTAAACCAACATTGAAGTTTTTTGTTTTTATTAATGAAAATAAATAATTATCAAATAATATATTATGTATTTCCACTACCTTAACTGTAAAAAAAATCAATTTAGAAGTTAGTAATTATATGTTTTCTTTCAAATATCATGTACATGTGACTATATATATGTTGTAATCAACATGATTAGCATTTCACTGCACGAGTCTTCATAAACACATTCATTCAAAATTATTACAGAAAAATATCAATTGTTTTTATCCAAATGTGATAACATGAATAACTCTATAGCATTGTTGAGATGTTATTATGACTATCAATGACAGAAAACTAGACGAATTCTTTTACGTTATGGCATTACTATTGAATGATTTATTCTTCATTGTGAACTCACATCTGTCCACTTAAGTCAGGAAGTGGAATTAGTTCTTAGAGTTGGCCATGACTGATATTTTGAAAACTATGCAGACAACAGTGATCACAAGTTGTGTCACAACGTAACAAGTCAAATAAATAGTTATGATCAGAATTATAAACACATGTGTAAAGGTACTTAAACTTCCTAGGTTTAAAAATTCTTGTTTTATTCTTTTGATTCATTACTAGTGAAATATTTGTACATTCCTAGAGAAATATTGTGACATGTAATTTCCTGTAACAATTATGATTTGTATGATTTAATATCAAGATTACGTTTATTGCCACATAATGCTTATGGAATCTTCAAGAAAGTTAAATGGTTTAATATCGCAAAAACAGGTTATGGGGCAAAACATCAACAAATTAAATTTTTTTGAATATTGAATATTTTATAAAAAAATACTGAAGGAGTTTTCATAAGCATTTTCCAATAATCGCCTTTTTACAAATATATGAGTTATATTTTTTGAAATTACATATTTCTAAACAGTAAAGTGTAAAACAAAAATTGCATCATTTTTAAAATTAATTTATCTTAATTATTTTTTAAAGTAAGAGGCTTTTACAGCAAAAGCACTAACGCAACTCTAAGTACATATATACATATATATATATATATATATATATATATATATATATATATATATGTGTGTGTGTGTGTGTGTGTGTGTGTGTGTGTGTGTGTGTGTGTGTGTGTGTGTGTGTGTGTGTGTGTGTGTGTGTGTGTGTGTGTGTGTGTGTGATCGGAAACGGTGTAGAGGAGAGCTATATCCAGCGCCGGTGTTTTCTCATAACTCTTCCACCAATAAGAAGTTGGATGACGAAACAGCGTTAAGCTTTGGCCAAGCGGGACCTCGCCGTTTGTAGCAGAGAGAGGACGTTGGAGAAAAAAGACGAACACGTAGATAAATGCGATTATTTAAGGTGTCCAAATGTTATTTCCTCAATTTTTGTTAATCTGACATTTAACCTAAATTTAAAATTAAATTTTCTATTTGTCACAATTAATTTAATTCAGTTAGTTAAATATCAAACGTTTCTGTTTCTACTTAATCTCTATACTCCCTCATTACATATATATATATATATATATATATATATATATATATATATATATATATATATATATATATATATATATATATATATATATATATATATATATATATATATATATATATATATATATATATATGTGTGTGTGTGTGTGTGTGTGTGTGTGTGTGTGTATTCCTGTATATTTTAAATAAAGTTCCTATTTTCACTGATACATTTTTAGTATCTGTTGGAAAGAAATGCAATATTTACTCAAGTGAAATAATACATTTATAGTTTAAATACTTGCAAAAAATAAGATTCCTTATTTTAAAAATGTATTATAAAATTTAAACAATAATGCTACTGCATTATTTCTTGTTTCGTACATGCCATTTTTAAAATGAAAAATACAAACTTACTGAGTGGGCAGAGTTACACGAAAGTATTTCAAAATATGATTTGTTGTATTTCACATCAAGTTTTTTGATATTCCCAAACTAGAAAAAATTCTATTATTCTATCGCATATCTAAGAACTGAAATATTTTGAATTCATGCTGTAATTTATAAGTTGGACAAAGTTACTTTTTCCCTGAATAGGGTGAAATAAGGGAGTGAATTTTAGTATAGACGATTGTAATCATGAAAATTTTGCATAAAACATATGAATCTTCTATGTTGGAAGAGTAAATAATTTAAATTATTTATATATGAATATTTTTAAATTTAATTTTTTAAAAAACGCTTAGTGCAAATTCATAAGACTTTATTTAATTACTCCATATTATGAGAGAAAAAGAATTTATCTTGGAAAGCAATTCAGTATATTAAGGAATTAGATAACATTTATAATAATTCAATCTTTGTATTAGCATTTAAAACAACTGAATCCTTATTTAAATATAAAATAAATTGTTTAAATATAAATAACTTCACATTTAAGTAATATAATTTTTTTTGCACTTAAATGATAAAAAATAAGAATGTAAACATTTAAAAAAATCAAATCCATTATCAATATATAATCATTTTAATTATAATATGTATAAAAAGATTTTGTTCCCAATATTTTCTTCATTTAACTACTGAAACGTATCCAAATTTATTATTTATCTCCTTAATTAGAGTGTAAATTCCTCTGTAATAGTTTAAAATTTATAAAATAAAATGGATTATTTTTGCAAAATGAAATAAAAAAATAAGTGACTAATTATTACATCTCATTCAGCGTTCATTGGACAGTTGACAAACACAAAGAAATCTTGTTAATCAAAAGAATAATTATCTGTGCATATATATATATATATATATATATATATATATATATATATATATATATATATATATATATATATATATATATATATATATATATATATATATATATATATGTACATACATAATTAAAGCATAAACCAGATTTATTATGATATTTAATTTCATGGGAATATATTTGAAGTTAAAAGTGAAAAATTTCCATCGATTTCTGAATTACCAAAATTTTCTTAAAAATCACAATACACTTGCTGGAAAAGCAGTCAATAAATCTTATTTATTACTTTTATTAATGTTCTTGTATCAGTCAGCAAGTCGCATAAAATTCCATATTTCTTCTGATTAATAAGAACATTTAAGAAACTTGGAAGTTCCTAGGATTTACAGGAAGTAGAAATATAGGAAGTATTCCAGTAAATTATGCATCCTGAAAATTTTCATCCTATTAGAATTTAAAATGAGATTAGGCAGAAAAGAATTTTAGCATTTATTTCCAAAAAATTTAAATATATGTGGTCTCCTCTGAAATGTAATCTTTTTTTGTTTATGGATCTCGAGAATTAGGTAACATTATTAAATGTCTTTTTCTGAAGTTATCAAAATTATCAATAGTCATAAACTATAGAAATAATTATTTATAATAGTCAAATTCTAAAGAGAGGTTAAGTAGAAAGTGGTCAAGATTTCTTTTCTGTTAATGATTTTAAGTAATCATCCTATATATTTGTTTCTAAAATGATGGGACACTAACTACACCTCTTACCTTTTTTCTCAGAAGTTCCTCAATTTTTTTAATTGTGAATATCTCTGTTAAAAATATCATTTATTTACCTGAAAGCAGTATTTTGCAATATTTTTTTTTTAAATCTGATATTGCCATAAGAAAAAATACTTTATTAGTTAAAATATTTTGCAAAATTAAAGCCCGTAGCATATTAGCTAATGGTTTGGCTTTTAAAAGTGCATGCCATTACGTAGACCAAAGTCCAAGATAGGATAGCAACAGTCTCGTATTTCAATAAATCGGGAAGATAATTTGATGTTTGATATTCACTTTAAACTATATGTTCCAATCATATTACATTTCATGTATAAAAATGAGCATTTAGAAAAAATAAATAAACAGTTTTTAATAAATATATTTTAAAACTAGGGATTAAAAGTAAAATTAAAACATTCTAATTTTTGTTTATGATATATTTACGAAAATTCATTGTGAAATAAAAAGAAAGAGAATTTTTAGTGAATTGTTTTCTGAAACATATATTCACATTTTGTAGGAAATGAGTGTATTATAGAATAAATATAAGACAGAAAAAAAATTTTTGCATGATTATTGTTTGTTTTTTAAGATTTAACATCGAATTTTGAGGTCATAACTCTCATTTTTAATTATGTATGTTTTAATGCCATCACAAATATTAATATTGATAGAAATGATTATTAATAAATTAATATGACTTGAAATTTATAATGAGCTGTATTTTCAACTAAAATTATTTGTTCCTTTTCCCAACTCTAGAGTTAAAATTTTTGGTCAACAGTATTTTGAAATTACATGAAAATCATAACTCATGAGAAAGAAATTTGGAGATCTAAAAAAGAAAAAAAGGATATATTCTAAAAAAATTTTAAAACATTTCTTAAGAAACAAGTAAAAATTATTTTTTATTTTGAAATTTCAACTTGATTTACTGATACGGATTCACTGAGATTGGGGAAATAAGTGTAGGTGTTTTTTCACGATTCTAAATATTCCACAAAAATAATAAAATGCAAATGACATTTCGATTGCTTAAAATACAAGCTAATTTGTGGTTACTTGAGAGTTTTTTTAAATAAATAAGTCTTTAGCACATTACTAATGTACTTCATTACTTCTTCTGTTCACTTGATATCACATATAATATCACAAATTCAATGAAATTTTAGGTGTGGTAATCCTTTTTACCAGTTCAAAGAACGACTCAGTTTACTGATTCTATGTGTAGATTTTTCAAAGAAAGGTTTGATAAGTGCATTTTCCCCTTATTGTATTATAAATTAGAGAGAATCAAAAATTAGTATTTTTGTCCAAATGCATGCTAAAATTTTTATTGTGAATCACGCACTGAAATAAAAAATTTTAATTAATACATTTTCAAATTTTTCATTTTAATGCCATCGATTTCATAAGTAATTGTATTTACAAAAACATATCTGATAAAACATCATGTTTATTTCTTTGGATCTTTCAATTAAAAATTTTTATGTCATTGCATTATCGAAAATCATAGATCATTTCGAGAAAATAAACTAGAAGATGGTATTATTTCATATTTTCATAGAATTAATTATGCCTGCTGACTAGAATTCAGAGTTTACTATCACTTAAAAATAATAGCCGCCTAGCCTGGTATACAGAAGAAAAATTAAAAATAAATAGTCTAATTACTAAGAACGATAAATTTTGATAAAAATTATGATAAAACTTTTCGAGGACTATAATTGAAAGAATTTAAATTGTGTTTTAATTATAAAATTCACTTATTTTTATAACTGCCTTTTCTCCTATTTTTTCATAAAGTTTAGTCCATTTAAAAAAGAAAAAAACTTATTTTTCTAAGCATTTACAATTTACTTTTAATTGTTAAGTTATCTATCCTTTTAATAAAACTGAATGAACATATGATTAAAAATACAATTTAAAAAAGTAGTAGCAGCTTAGCGTTGAATTTACACAAAAATAAAAAAATTTACGTAAAGGAGTTAGAAATTTCTTATGCAACTTGGAAGTATTGGCCATTTGATGGACTAATACATCTCTTTTCTAGATCTTAAATTAAAGGTTCCCGTAATAAAAAACGCATATTTCATAAGCACAGTCCCGTGTAATACATTAAAAAATATCGAATTTAAGATAACGTTTACAAGCAGCTATAAGGTAAACACGTTTAATATTAAGTAACACTAAACAGAATCAAAATAAATTTTCAGGGAAAAGTACATTTTGTCTCTATTAAAAATTCACATTTAATTGCTACTTTTAATGAGAAGTATGAATCTTTTAACTAGTTCTTAAAAACAAAGCATAGATTAAGAAATGTCTCGACACACATGATATTTTACCTCTTAAATGTTAATGTACATCCAAATTTCAGAACAAACATGCTACTATTATGACTTGAAGACATTCACAAATCATCAAAGTAGCTACCATTGAAATAAGTGCAGATCGGCAAACATGTCAAAACTGTTAACTATGATATTTTTCCCAATCCTTCCGTAAGAATTTAAAGCCTATATTTAGCTCCATAATTTAATTTTAAAAATCTTTATAAAAATGATTTTTAAAATTACTATACTACAAAGAAAACTTCCAAATGCTTTAAAGGCATTTTTTCATAAAATACGTGAAACTTCAAACATATTCTTTTCGAGGAAACAGAATTACAAATAAAGCTCTTTTGAAAAAGAACTTACATTATAAGAATTAATCGAAAAATTGTTGATTTTAGATTCTTCCGAAAAAGATGCCCTTCGTTGAATGCAGATTATTGAATAAGCTGAAGTTTACAGAAAACTAATTACTAAACAGCTTAATTTAATGCTTGACGTTATTTAACTTCAAATTTATTAATTCTAAAGTCTGCTACATTAGAATGATGAAATATTTTTGATGGTACTAAATTTTAATTAAAGTACCAGAATAGAATTGTGAAGATGATATTCAATACTTATTTTCTCTTTCATTTATTTTTTAAATTCAAAAATAAGTTAAATTTTGCATCTTTTGATTTTTTTATAAAATTAATATCTTTAGAAATATTTTTAAATTAACTTTTCATTTTATTAAACGTTGAAACAGTATTCATTTGAATAACTTTAATTATTTTTACAAATTTAAAATAATTTTAGTTTTTAAGAAACACTTTTTGTACATCAAACTAAATTTTAAATTCAAAAGCTTAAAATAATTAAATAAAATTATAATCTTCTATGAATGATAGTAATAGCTTTACATTTGCAGTATTTAGAGAATAATTATTTATTCATATATTTTAGAAAAAAATATGGTTTCTATGATTTAAATTTTCCCTAATTTTCCTAAGCATCTCTTTAATACAGAGACTAATATTAATTAGATTACTAAAATAATTAAACTAATTTAAATAGTTGTTAAAAAGATATTAATTAAACTTATGAGAATATTTGTAAATCACTGAGATATATAAGGATTTCTGAATTGCGAGAAATATTAGAATTCTTAAAATGAAATATTTCATTCTTTATCATGAACATTCAATGTAGTTTTCACTTCGCTTGAGCTTAATTTGCTTGAAAATGTACTTGAAAAATATGCCTTACGTACTTATAAAATATGCCTTATGTACTGAGAAAATTCTTCTACTTAAACTTTACAAATTCTATTTTTTTATTGATTTGCTTTTGTATCGTTTTCAAATCTATTTGTAAGCCTTCAACATTTTAAATGTATTTAAGATACTGTCTGACATATAATGTCATTTGCTTATAATTTTTCTAATATTATTCATTTTGTAGTTCACAATTCGGCATAGTATCCTCTTATATCTAAATAAGAGATTATTTATAGTATAAGATCGTAAATTTTCTTTCACTGATTTTTTTATCCAATTTTATACTTGAGAAAAATGTACACCAACAATATTTAATGAGGCTTAGCCATACAACATTTCCGTAAATTTCCAAGAAGTGAATATGTTTAATTGATGAAGGCAACACATCGAGCGATAAAACTAACTGCCAAGATTTGTAATCTTTTCTCTGCGTCATTCATCATTGTGTCATTCTTTTTAAGCAGAAGGTTGCAATTTAATTTGAAATCTTCTCCTAAACGGAAGTAAGATATCAATATAAATTGACCAACTTTATGATCATAGAACAACATCAATATTTTCATGCAGTATAATAGAGTACATAAAATGTAAGAGCAGAACATAAAAAAGTTTCCATGTATCAGTGTTTAGAATGGTATGTAACACATGCTCACCAGTTTCATGATAGCAAAAGCCTTTTTCAAAAAATAAATGTCTATATATTTGTCATTTTTGAAATTTATTAAGAAATATTTCTGTTTAAAATCAACCAAACACTTAAAATTTCAGAAAAAGTTTTATGCTTATTTATAAATCACTTTAATGATTTAAACTTTGGAACACTCTGCATTTCGAAACACAATATTGTCGCTAATATCTGAAATACAAGTATAAATGAATCATGATGCTTCATAAGTATATTAAAAATGTCGCACACAAAAGCTTTTTGCTTTAAATACATCTATAATTTCAGTTAATTTTTCAACTGATTAGGATCTTTAACTGAATGACATAAAAACTGTTATAATTTTTAAGAGCATTTCTTCTTTTTCAAGTTATATTTCTGAACTTAGAATTCTTTCCTTGTGAAAAGTAAATTATGATTTTTTTATATTATGTTGATTTAGTAATAAAATAAAATGAATGAATGTAAATATTAGAATAATGAATTCTGTGAAAAATTGAAATTAATAATTGTTACATAATATTCTATAAATTTTTAATCCATATTTATTAAATGTCCCTTTCCCATATTTTCATCAGTGTTTGCTTGCTATATTTATAGTGCAAAAGCACTAATCCTCCTAGTTTGAGTCATTTTCATTTAAATAATCACATGGTAGAAATTGCATTTTGTTAAAATCTGTATAAATTTGGTGAAAATAGGAATATTATTCTATTAGTGCATGAAGACTGGTGTTTTTTACAATGCTAAAAGTTCTTAACATTAATTATTCTTCTTGATAATAATCTACATTAATTTTAAATGGCTTTAAATCAGGTTTCATGTAAATATCTTGGATTCTTACTAGAATTTTTCTTTCGATATTAGATAATGTTCTATAAAATAACTGTGTGTAATTTAGTACATTCTCTTAAGATTCAACCACTTTTCAAGAATACAAATTAAAAAATAGTAATAATATTTGTTTGTTATTTCAGTACTTAAAATAAAGGATTTATATACCAAATACATTTTTCAATTTTCAATACTTTAGTTTTCGTTTTTATGAATTACAATATTTTAAAGACATTAATTGAAAATTTGAAATATCAAAGTATATTATTTTAACGTAGTTTAAAAATCAAATTTTGAAACAGAATATCGTGAATGCAAAATTATAATAGAATAATAAGAACAGAAATTTCATTTGCAGAAGAAAAATTCATTTGCACGATAAAAAATGATATTTCAAATGGGATTTTATTCTAAATTGAATAAATTAATAAATTTTTGAGTCAATTGTTTTAGTTAATCACTATTGCGAACTACGTTGTGATTGTTTTATTAGTAGTAACTCATTTAGAAAAGTACTAAAAATATGTTATAATCACACTTATTTTAAATTGTTCTCTCATTTTCTAGTGCAATTTCAACTGGCAATCATTTTCAACAACAATTTTTAAAATTGGCATATATGCGGTATAGCAAGATTAGATATTTTCAATTAGCAATGTCATCCAATTACCAAATTGCTTGAATTCAACGATATTCAACGATTCAACGACATTCTTTCCGCGATTGGCTCTCAATAAACGAAATGCAGTCATGTGTCACAATAATTTTAATCAATCTCTAAAAGTTAAAGCAAATTCAACACAAACTGAAACTATTTATTTGAAAATGTTAATGCTTGAATCACGGTGAAATAGTAGAAAGAAAAGAAATCAGCTTTAAATGCTTGATTTTATATTTAGATTCTAATCTAACCCACCGGATTTACCGGTAGTAGATATTATTATTCGTATTCACAGCGAACTAAGTACAAATATTTATATGTAACAAATATAGCAGCAATGAATTACAAATACTGATCAACAAATTCAAGGGATTAATATTTTTTCAAATAAATGGGAAAATGTTGTCGCCAAGTAAAATTTAAGTTTCCTTCATGGGAAAAACTTATTACTCAAACGCTTTTTTGGGTGTTATTGCAGAAAAATTCTTGCCTATAAGCATTGGAAATTATTCATGAAGAACATGATCTCCTGTATGATCCTAGCTTTGATCGTTATTACTTGGCTACATAGCCAAGTGAATATCATCCATTTTAGAACTAGTATATGCATTTCCTAACTTTGTTACTGTTTAATATGAGAGCAAAATGGTAAATATATCGTGAAATATATATTAGATGTTTTGTAATAATTATAAATACAATTGGATATTTTTTGGTTATAATATTGATGGAACGTTTTACTGCGTGTTATTACAATGCCAGCAATTTGTATAAAAAGAAGCGAATAGAAATGAAGTATTCTTTTTTGATTGGTTCCTAATGAAATATTTATGAAAATTTTATTGCCAATTATCGTTTTCTAATATCATCTGTGTTCAGCAAGAATGGTTTTAGACTGGATCAAACAACAACGGAGTGTTGTGAGAGTGTGCAAATATGAAAGAAATTTGAATGATATGCCAAATCGGGTTAATGGCTACAATAGCAGAATAGTTGGATTATATACAATGGAAATAATAACTTGTTTTCTAATATACCTCTATACGGATCAAACTCTTACTATTTGGATTTCAGATGGTATACTCTCCCCTAATCGTTTTACACACTACTAGTGCATACAGCAATCATATATATATATTTTTTGGTTTTGCTGTCTGTTCTTTTTCTTTAGTTGAAGAGTTGTACTCAAATACATTTCATGAGTATACAAAATTCAAACGTTTGCATGGAACAACCAATATTTGAACAAAGAATGAAATTCTTCCCTTTTCTCTGCCTGTTTTCACATCTATTCCACTAATTAGGGTTTAAATAAAAATATATAGGGTAGTATACCAAATTAATATTCCTTATACTGTATTGTCTGCCATCTGTTATCACCATAATCAAAGGCATTATCATGCCCTGTAACTATTATTGAAAGTTATAAATACGATGTTCAAAATGATTTTCCATACATTTTCATGCATATAACTCTGTACTGAATAATTTAATATCCATAAAAAGTACAATCCTGATAATAAAACTTTTTTCCTAGTTGATAACTGATAATAAGCAATGATATACATCATTATTTCTGTCTAAATTGGTATTACATTTTTGTTGCCCTCTATTCAAACAACTGACTACCAAAAGTTGTAATAAATAAAGTTTACACATAAATCAATGAAGAAACTTCTATTACATTCTAAAAGTAATAAAATAAATGGATGTCATTCTCTTTATTATACCACTTATTCATTTGATAGGAAATTTAAAATGGAATTAAATTATCTAATGTGTATTTTAAACTTCATGCAAAGACATACATTTTAATGCAATATATGTTAAATTGTAATTCAAATTTATTTAACTAAAATACATGATAAAACACTTAATTGAAATATTTTTTGCATCACAATTTAGAGAAATATTCTAATATTTCAGTGGAAATATTTTAATGATTTGTTAACATTTGCTTAGATATTTTTAATCAAAATTGACAAAATGCATTACCAAGAATAGAATTTCCATTATTAAAAGTTAAAAATTTATAGCAAACCATAAAAAAAACTGGAGGTTTAGTAATTATTACTTAATTGTCAAAATTATCAATGTTCAAATTTGAAGTCACAAGAAATTCTTCGATCTTATTCACCGCACATATGGCAATTTATTATAATGCTATACATGAGAGTTTGCTCAGATTGTTAAACTGCAAAAATCAATAAATTACTGTAATGTTCCACTTTGAGAGAATTCTGATGATTTCTCAAACTTTCACAATGATATCCATTAGCATCAGAGATAAAAGCAATATTTTAAAAGCACAGGATTGCAAGGAAATTTATTGCGATTTGTGTGTGCTATTCATCGTATTGTGTCAAAATTATTGAAATGAAAGTCCTCTTAAATTCATGTTGCTAAAAGAAAATGTTTTACATTTAAATATAGATATAACACAATAACAGGAATGTTAGATTTAAAAAAGAAAATTAATTATGCATTTCAACAGGTTACATTTTATCAAATGATAAATTCAGTAATTTGTCAAGCAACATTTTATCAGCTGATAAATTAAGCGTTTTATCAGGCAATATTTTTCAATATTTCTTTCTTATTTCAAAGAATTCAAAGTTTGGTGATCAAAAATTGTAAATTTAAAATGTTTTAATTATTGAGTATTATTAGGAATACAAATTGCAAATTTATTTCATAGAGCTTATTTCATTTCTTTAGTTCAAATATTGAACTACATTACTATAATTGTTTGTAAGAATGATGGAGAAGAAAATGTAGGGAAGACATGAAAAGGGAACAAACTTCAATATCTATAAAAACGATTCACATAAGATGCGAGCAGATGTAATGAAGCATTGTATAACATTGATAAAATAAGTTATTTCAGCTTATAAGTAATACAATATTTTTGTAATTATATAAAATAAATTTTAAAATAAATTCCAATAAAACATTGAATATTATTGCTCAAACATTTTCAGAATTACTAATAACATAAAAATAAAAAAATATCCAATAGCAGTATAAAATACTGAATCTAAGAAAAGCTTAAAAATTTCATATTTAAGATTGTTTAACTTCCATGCAATATAATTAATACTCATTAGTTAAAGAGATATTTTAGTACTTATTATGGCTAGAGAAATTTTAGAAATTAAATTTGAATGAAAAAATAGATAATTAACCTTAGTATTTTTTTATAAGATTTGCAAAATAATTTATAAAATAGGCATCACTTTTAGTGAATCTTAATTCTCATACATGATACAAACATGTTCTTGAAAAAAAGCAAAAATATTTTTTTAAATTAATGATAATCTATTTTTTGATTATTTTCTTTATTTATAATCATTTTTTTTAAAAAAATATGCAATGTTCCGCAATTTCGTATATGAATGAAAGAAAAATATGTAAACCAAATTTCTTTTCGCAATTAAGCTTGAAACTTTTGTTGATTTTCAACTTTTGTCAGCAGATTCCTTGACAATAGTCAGTGGGGTGCATTCATATCTAAGAGAAACCGTTAAGGCGGCTGTCGGCGGGAAGACTGGAAGTAGGGTTGTCATGGGCTGATGCTACTAGGTGAATCAATGTGTTTGGCAATGTAGTCCAGCATCACTGGAATTAATATTAAACCGAAACTTCTGTGTCCAGAAGATCATTTTATATTACAGAAGAAAAAGAAGCATTTCTGTACCGCAATTTTTGCAGACCACTCAGTACATATGTTAGGGACAAAAATACCTGTTAGTTAGGTGTAAAGGCACCTTCACCACTATACAAGGTCTGTCATCGCAGATCTAACGCCAAATGTTTGCTTCCCTTTCATACTTTCGTGTCATATAGTAATTCAGAGTATTCAGACTGTGTTGCCTGAAAAAAATCTCAAAATTTTCTGTGTGTAAATCCACGAGATCTAATAATATTTATAAGCTTTATGATTGTTTCAAGATCAGGTTTAATAGTTAATGTAGATTTGCTCAGATTATCTTGGTTAGAGCACAATGTAGAAAAACATTGTTTCGGGGAAATTTTGATTAAAGCGTCCATGAAATCTAGGCTTTTTCCTGTCATATTTGGTGCTTTATTGGCCTTAATATTACGTATATTTGTTATAGGTATTTTCAAAGTTAAAAGCCTTTGCGAAAATTCACAAAAATAACACGTTGCTTTGTAGTTCCCTTTAAAAATGCATGCATGCCAGTTCGTCTTTAATTTCAAAGTTCTCAAAAACATCTCTTATAAATAATACTAATTGAGCGTATCATTTATATTTGTGTTTTTATCCATAACTATAGAGCAAAATTTAAATTGGCTATTCTTTGACACTAACTGTGATATGAAATTTTTATCGATGGTTTTGATTACAAAAGTCACCGTATTTCTAGAAAATCTTACGGTCTCAAAATTATTATTCTTGTCTGGACATATTGTTTACCCCCAATTCCTCATCATTGAGATTTTTAGTTTTAACATTTATTTTTTTTTTTTAAATTTATTTTACAATGTGCAGCTACTTCTATGGCATGGGGTACTTTAGAGAAAGGTTATGTGGGCTTGATAATTTTTTAAAAATACTTTCTGTATTGTTTTATTTCATGTTAGGACCTATCTTCATAATTGGAATTCCTTCTTATATTTAAATTGAGAAATAACAAAGACGCAGTTATTATCTTTGAAGATTGACACAGCTTTATTGCAGATGACACATGATTTTTCCTTGACAATCGTAAGAAAACTATTACCAGGTGTATTCTCATTAACAAAATAGAACTATGAATCGAATTTACGTTTTTAGCAGCTATTTTGAAGTTGAAATATTTTACGAATAACCCAAACAAGCACTAACTAAGTAATATTTTTAAAAACTTCACCTCTATTCATGATGATATTATGTGTTTGAATGTTCAAAATATATTCATACGCAATCAATGACGGTAGAACTGGCGCCAAAAGAAAAGCTGGAGCACAGACAGCTACACTTGGTGCCTAATTAACCTTTATTGGGATCCCATAAGTATGTCTGTTGCCCGAGAAAGAGAACACTTTGCATTACCAATCTCTGCTATAACCTACAAAGAACTCCCTTAAAACCTTACCGATTAAAAACTGTCTATTCTTGCAATTTCCGTCGATTTATATTTGGTAGACATAAATAGATTAAATAAAACAAAAATCATTAGTCTTTGTAAAATAGGAAGAAAGAAATATTTAATCAAAGTAGAAAAGGAGAAATAAATGCATAATATTTAAATATATATTTCTTTTAATTTGTATATCAGAGGAAATTAAAACTCTATCCTTGGGCCAGATTGAAGTTTCCGAAATACTGGATTTAGACAGTGGGTTACAGTGTGCACTATCTGCACCAAAGTTTCTCAGTCTAATGATTTTTTGAGTTTTTTTTATCTATTATCCACCAAATGGAGCCACCTCCCTCAGATTCTGTGACTTTGTAAGACAAGGTTAATCATTCAACATTTCTTACGTTTTTCAATGAATAAGTGTTTTCACTAGTCCACAGTTTTATTAGTGTGGGCTTCGCACCACTGAAATCGTTGCTTCGTATTCTTAGCTGTGATGTTAAATTTGTAATTGATCATGTAAATGGAGTTTTTTTAGCTCTCCAAGAGCAATTCTGGTGATGGGTTAATGTCTGATGGATTTTGTAACTCTTGAGTGATTTCTATCATCGAAGATATGCAATTTTGTTTGATTATTTTCCTCAACAGTGGGCATTTGTGTTTATTGATTGTATTTTATTAAATCAAAACCTGATTTACATAAATATGTTCAAATATTTCTTTTCTGAATATTGCTCGCCTTAGTGCAGATAATTTAAAGATAGCAATGAAATAATTAAAAAATGCATATTTTCTATAAGTTTTCATCATTTTATAGGCTATATCTAAGTGCGTTAATATTTATCATCATTTTATTTCAAAGAGATGTGGCATTTGAAATTTATATTTATATCATTTTTCAAAATTGCGATTTGGAAAAGGATGTTAGGAAATAAAATTCTTACTTATGAAATATATTTCTTTGATAATTACATAACAGTTTTTATTCCCAGTGTTCAATTAATAAAAAAAAATTTAAGTTAAGTTTTTAAGCATATACATTTAGAATTCAAAGTAATCATCCAATGAGACAGTGGAACTTGCTCTAATCAAAATTGAAAATAACGTAAAAAATTAGAAAAAATATATAACATAATATAAAATAGATATTAATTCAATTTAAACACATAATACGAATAGCTAGTTTTAATCTTAAAATTTATATCCAGTTTATTTGTCCGTTTATATGCTTTTTTATTTAAAATTTTTTGGGTTTATTTCGATTTCAATTGATAAAGTTATAATCAATAAAATATAACGTAATAAATCAGTTAGGAATACAAATTGCTTCTTTGAACATGGCTCAAATCATTTGTAAAGTATGGAAAAAAACTCTACTTATTTAAAAAATACAGTTTAGTTTTATAAAATTTAACTAGAATTAATGAACCTTGAAGTCTTTTAATTTAAACCTAAATAATTGTCTTTACTTTTAACGATTTCTCATTATCGCAAGGAATCTAAATGAATTCAAGAGAATTATAAAGTTATTCATTATTTGTTTTCAAAAAAATAATATTGGCTTTTATCTATCAATGTTTTTATTTTCTCCATACACTTAATAGTTCTCAGCAACAAGAAAAATACATAATATTTTCACGTATAACTTCAGAGTTCTATTTCTGCGTTTATATTTATTTATTTATTACTATATTTTTTTAAAAACATAACTTAATTTTTTATAGTTATTTCTTATAGAAATATCTATCTCAGTTGTACCAATAAATCTCATTTTTTGTACAAAAAATCAAAAAATGTTTTGCTCTTTGTTGTATAAAATAAAAAGTATATTTTACTTAGTTTTGTTAATTTTTGCTTGGTTATAAAAATAAAAAAAATCACTGTAAAGAAAATTGTAAAAAAATAAAATTAAAATAATTAAGTTTCATAAATAAATATTAAATTAAGAATAAAATTTTTACTCTGTGCGAGAGAAGCTCTTGTGCCTTTTTACAAACTGCTTATTCACACATGCAATTCGGATTTTTTATTTTATTCATCAATATGCTGTTTGTGTGCATAAATATCTAATTAAAATATTTTATGTCTTATAATTATAAAGTTTATTTTTTTTCTAATTCTTCAAAACAAGACAGAATAAATAGAATTAAGTGTAACATTTGAATCAACTATTTTAATTTTCAATTAAATATAAACATCTATAAATATGGTTAGTAAAAAATGCTTTCTTTTGGATTTAAAAAATAAAAATTTTAATATTTTCTAATTTTATGATAAAAATTTTATTAAATAAAAATGTACTTGAAAGTTTTAAACATACTTAACTTTAATATGATACATACTTAAACTTTAAAAGACACAGTTATGCCCAAAATTATTTAAAGAACATTAATTATTAAGTTTCCTAAATTTAAAAATAATTGCTTAGTGGACATTTATTTTCTATATTTATTATTCTAAGAGAAATGTAACATTTTCTGGGTTGCTTTAAAATTGTGTTACGAAAAATAGCTTTATTACTAGATACTGTCTATCCTATTCAGAAAAATTTATACATCATAAATATTGCAGCTAAAATATCCGTTTATATACAAGATAAACTCCATTTTATTCAAATGAATGCTAAATGCAAATTTCAATAAAATAAATAAGATGGAAATGACAATGCGGATTGATGGCGTAAGTGAAAGTACTTTGGGAAGAAATTTATTCTCAAAATAATTCAAGAATATAATTCAAATTCAAAATTGTGAAATAAGCTATTATGTTTTTTCAAGACTGATAAGAATTTAAAATCATTTTATAGATTAAATTTTAAGTTTAGGATGACACATTAAAACCTTTAAAGAAGTTTTTTCCGTTTTCTAAAACATCGCTTACAATCCATACACTAAAACCAATTATATAAAATTAAACCATATATCGAATTTTATGTATTCAATTTATCTCAATATTAGTAATGAAAACTTAAGCTAACAAAATACACACTAAGAAAAATGTTATTTAATAAAATACTTTTAAATATTGCTGACCGATGGCTGATTGGTGAGCAGCCTTGACTCCTATGCTGTGCGTCCCGGTGAGCATAGGAGTCAAGACTGCTCACCAACCAGCTTGATCGGGCATGAATGTTACTTTCTTTCTCTTTTATCTCTGTGTTCCTCTGTCCTTTTTTCTGTGATGATGTAGGAATGTAGCCCAAACCTATAAACGGGTTTGTGGTGGTATAGCGTTGGGAACTCTACTCGCTTTCGTAACTTGGTTCACAGTTTGTTTGTTTGTTTTTGTCGCTCAACGGTCATTTTTTGCACACGAGGGCTAATTAGACCGGGACTTACGGTTTAAAGTGGATTCCGAACCACTACAAACATCCATGCCCAAGGTGGGATTCGAACCCACGAACTGTTGAACCAAAGGCAAGAGCGCTAACCATTCGGCTGCCAGCTCGGCCTTGGTTCACAGGTAGCTGCTGGCTAGTAACAACAAATAAATAGCAGTTTCTGGCCTTGTTGTGGCATAGGGCTCGTCACCCAAGTGCCCGCCGTTGGAAAAAGAAACTTTTAAATATTACACGGCTTTTTATTAAATGATTTCACTTCTCAACAGTTACTGTAATAACAGGCTGTTGAAAGGACGAACATGGTTGACATGTAGGTATGCAGAAGTAATGCTTATAAATGTATTCAATTTGCATGCCAGTGTAAAAAATATTTGTCATCTAACGTAATGACCTCAGCAGTTAGACGCCGCTTGCAGTGATTGGCCGCATTCTCCCTCACTTGGATGCTGAAGTCGGAGGGTTATGGACTTGTCTGTGACGTCCTATCGCTCGTATGAAGTGGATGTGAAAACAGGTGTGACGATTCAGCAGAGACCAGGTTACCATAGCAGGTTCCAAAAATGCGAAGTGTTTGGAGAGTATTCTATGCCCGTCATCCTTAAGTTACAGTGCAGGACTCGTCTGTACATTTATAAGTATGCATCTGTGAACAAGGTTCACATTAACTCAGAAGTTTCTTTGTTTCTGTACGTAAATGCTTGTATCCCAGAAGCAAATATTAAATATCGAAATATCTTCTCAGAATAATTTCTAGATGCATTTTGTACCACTTGAATAGAGATTACAAAATTTGGGTATTTTCTGTTGCTATTGTTTCAACATATAATTCATTATCTATCTTAGTTATTAAATTTACTACTTTAAGTAGTCTCACTCTGGAGTCCCACTTTAGAAAAAAGGCAAATTTTCTACAAAAGATTTCTACAGATCACTAAAAAAATGTATCTGAAAATGGCTACACACAAATTAAATTTTATTTACAACTAAATTAAAAGCATCGACTCTTATTTTTATATACATCAATTGTTCTTATTTTATAGAAAACCAATACGCAAAGCATTAATAATTATAGATAAATGGAGCCGAAATTCTCTCGTTTATTTAAATATAATGTATCGCAGAAAAATAAACAAACACATTTATATAAGAATGTACACATATTTGTGTTAAAAGGAAAGCTTTGAAAATTTAGGATTATATTATTTTATTTATTTCTGTCCCCTGATTTCTTATTTTTGAATGGTACTTTTTGTAGGAATCAGTACAAGATTTTTAGATTAACAAGAAAAACTCTTTTTCTTCGGAAAAAAGAATAAAACGCATCGCCTGAGAAACTGAAAATAAGCGCAAAACCTTTTTATGATAAAACTTTAAAGAAAGAACAAATCTGTTCCATCTGGGTTGCTCTTTTATGCAGTGAAAAAATATTTCATTTTTCAAGCTACCGAGTAAAGCGATTTCTATCGGCGGAAGTGCTTTGGGCGGTAGTAAAAATATTCGGAAGATAAAGTAAAATATCGTTCCAAACTTCTGTTGACTGAGAGTTATCGTATTCCACCGATATCTGTCATTTCACATTGCTATTTTTATGATGGACTCGTTTGCGAGAGGAATTTATTACATTCTAACTTTGTGTTTAGACTTAGAAGTACGAATGGTAAAGATCTGACTATAATTTCTAAGGCAGTCACATATAAATACTTGAGTTTATATGATAGAAATGAATGTTTTTAATTATGTAGGTAGGAACACCACCATGAATATTTATTTAAAATAAATATTTTTCAGATTCGCTCATAAAGTTCATTAAAAACCTACAACCATCCATAACGTATTCAAGATTTTAATTATGATAAGCTTTCAATATTCTAACTATATATATATATATATATATATATATATAACAGTTTCTAACTACACTAACTATTTATAACTGTATTAGACTCTTCTATACAGCTTTAGTTTACATGTTTAATAAATAAAAGCTTGAAAATGTTTTAGGAAAATAAAATCGACAACAAAAATGTGAACATTCATTCGTTTTACTTCCTTGGATGAATAATTCTACCGAACTTTCGTATGCACGAACCTAAATTAAATTTGTTGCGTAAGGGCTCTATGCATCAATTCTCAAAACTTATTCCTGGATACTATCATTAATTTTTCATTAATGGATATTATCAACGGTAGCAAGATAAATGAATAATATATATTATTTACAGCAATTCTTTAGCAGTAATTTTAATAATCCTGGTCATTCAAGAAATCCAATATAAATTCATTTTCTAGTATTCAATGATCAAGATGTAAAGCGTACATCTCTTTACACTATCTGTCTTATCGTATACACAAGTTGTGATTTTTCATATTCTGAACAATTTTATTTCGGAGTATAATAAACTATATGGCTTACTATGTCTGTGATTTTTTATATTTAGATAATGATGTAATTACATAATTATTAATTCAAATAATTATTTAATATCAAATATATGCTAAATAAAGGTAATATTTACTATATCAATAAAAAACTAATAACTGTTCTAATTATTAATTTTAATAAGAAACTATTCATTTATTAATAAATATTAATAATATTAATAAAAACCTAACTATATCACACTTTATGTTATGAAAATATTTAATTTTTAGAATTATTTAATAAAAATATATTACACTTGCTTTTAATTTCTATTAAACTTTTTAATGAAAAATATAGAAATGCTAATTCAAAATTAAATATCCAACAGTATTCTTGTTGAGTAATTGCAAAAACATTTACTATAAAATGCTCTCACACATATCTTGTAAACAAAATTTCAATCTGAAATTTTGTTCAATGTTTGAAATATATTTTTAGGCATTTTAACATAAATTAATAAATTATATAATATTCCTGAAAAGTATACATGTATATGGACATATTTTTAGGTAATTTTTACTGAGAGATATTCAGTTGTTCGACTTCAAAATTTAAATATATTTTTTTCAAATAATGTTAGCTAAATTTAAATATATTCATACATTTTAACATGGCGGTAGTTTTCATATAAAAATATTGATAATATACCTATATAATTTTGGAGGGATTATTTTAAGCAATAGACAAATAAAAAATATGACTTTCGAAGGTCACGAATATTTGATAAAATGTCACCTTTATGTGAACAGTTAGATTTTCATTTACATATCATTATGTAATCTTTAACAACTAAATTGCATATACAATTAGAAATAGCTAATTTGTAAATCATTAAATAATTTTTTACTGGAACTAATTATCTAAATTTTTAAGTTGTATTTTGTGAAAAGACAAAACTCAAACTTAGAAAAGGAAATTCAATCTAAAACAGTCAGGTCTGTTAATTTAACAACAGCATTTGTTTAATCCTGTCTAAGATTTTTAACTTTCAATCGATGATTCTTCTTTCTGTACAAAGACAATAATTGAAATTCAATAGATTTTATCTGTTATAAAGTTCACTAAATCAGCTGATATCAAATTTTATTAACAGTAAACTATTAACTTAACAAAAGGATCAATTAATTTTCTTAATTTCCATTTCGATTTAACTATTATTAATACAACAAAAATATTATTTATCTACTAGCCCATTTTTTGAAAAATATTTAGATAGATATATTAGATAGATAGATAGATATATGGCTATTTTTTGACTGTTATATTTAAGGTTACTGAAGCGAGTTATATTCATGATAATATATTCATAAATCAAATAATCAAACAGAAATGTCATGAATTTGTATGTAATCATAAAATGTTTAATTCACAAAAGCTAAAATCCATTTTCATAAAATTAAAAAACTAAATTTCCAATCAAAAATTTGCGATATTATTTATAAAAAATCTTGTTAATAGATTGTAAATTTGTTGGCTATTATTAAATGATTATTAACTTATAGGCTTTTTTTTAGTTATTTTAGTTGGGGAATTATTATCGGATTTTTATCTGAAATAAATACTTTTCAATTTTCTTCCATCGTACAATACATCTTAGAATGAAAACAAATATGTTTGTTTTAATTAAAATTTTAATATTTTGGCTGAAATGAAATGAAAACAATCACTGAAATGAGCACACAATTTAAAATGAGCTTAAAATATCCACTTATTAAAAGTAAGGATGAAACACTAGATGACTTAGTTCACTATTATAAACCTTATAATAAAATTTATATCAAGTAATACAGAAAAAATAGTTAAAGTTCTATCTTCTCTAGATTTATAAAAAACTGTTCACTTCAACTGATTTTTAATACTCTATATAAGCAAACATGTAGTCTTGTTCAGAAGAATTCTTATATTTTTAATTAAAATAATTATCTGAATCAAGAATTTATTGAAAAAAGAAGATCATGGGGCCGCTAAGATTGACACATATTTAAATTAATTGTATTTTTCAACTAGATTACTGAAAATCAAGCAAAATTCCCTTTTTATTATGTTTGCAAAGTCGTAAAAAACGAAAAATATTTTAATCAGTAATATTTATTAATAGATTCTCGAGATTTATAAAAATCTAGAGAATCTAGATTTCTGAAAGTATAGAAATACAAATGATATTTTCAAGCAATTAAAGTTATTTCTTGCAATTATTAAATTAAAATATTTCTTGATAAATATTTCAGAGATAATTTTTATGCAGTTACAAAAAATAAAATTTAATAGAACATTGTAATAATGTTTTCACATTTTGAGCAATAATTCTGGAAAATATACCATTTCATACAATATTGAGCATTTTTTTATTTCAAAAGGTACCAATAACACTTAATATCTAAAAAAGACTTGCACTTAAAAAAATTATTTCAGATTTTTTTTTAAATTTTTAATCTACATAGATTAATAATAGTTGAAATACTTAAAATGCAGTGTTGAAGATTATAAGGAAGCTATAGATAAATATATTTACGTTATTTAATAAACGTAGTTCATGCTTTAACAATTTCTGTAAATTAAATTCACTTCATTAGGAACTATGTATTTAAATAAGAAGAAATTACACTCATATCACAAAGTAAATATATCGATAAATCATTCCCATTTGATAAAAAAAAATAACGTAGCTTATGTCTCTTTACTTAAAGAATTTTTAATTAATAATATCTCTTTTTGTGAACAAAAATATACATTTAAAAAATTAATTCTGTTTTTGCATAATATCATTAAATAATTTACAGTTGCCATTTTAAATTTTCATTTGTTACATAGCAATTGATTTTTTTATTTATTTTAAAATTAAAATTAATTGTTTTTCCTTATCTGAAAAAGCACTTAGATTATTATAAGTAATTTTAATTTAAATATTTATTTTAGATTCTTACTATTTTATAAAGTATGATAATTATCTACCAAATTTTATCACAGAAAATCCTAGTAGAATTAATACAAGCAAAAATTAGAATAATTAAAAGTGAACTCTAATGTGGAGAAGTTATTAAATTAACAACTTAAACAAATGCCCAACTAAAGGAAATTACAAAAATTTTACATTTTAAAAATACTTTAATAAAATAAAATTATTTTCTAAAATATATGTTAATGCTTCGACTCTTATTTCTATTATATTTTGAGATGACTCATGGTTGAAAAGTGCCAAATATAAATGCTTTGTAAGATCAGAAACATGAAACCATATAAATGTTGAAACTGAAGATATTATGTAGGTACGTTATGGCGGACACTTTTGGAGTTCTATTCTAAAACGCTTGTAGCTCACATTGACCTACCAGTTGCGAGCTGGCAGCAGCTCGCTACTGGTAGGGTGCCGGACTGGCCGAAGGATAGGTGCCTGACGAAAACAAACACTATCCTGAGCCAAGGCAGGTGCTCAAATCCTGGGATCAACAGACGCTGCATCTCACCTCCTCCTACAACTTCATTGACCCAAAATTTCAATGCTGCATCGTCCTTCACGCAGTCTTTTAATTAATTGTTTTAGACTAAGAGACACGAGTCTTGAAGTAAAGCAGATAAATCAGATTAACAAAATCTATAACAGAGAACAGTTCAAGGAAGGTAAAAGTTACAAAAACACTTTTTATAAAATTAAGATAAAATTCTTTTTATAAAATTAAGATATTTGCAGAAATCAGCAGCTAGGAAGAATTTTATTTTTCGGATTCGAAAATGATTAAAATATCCAAGAACGATTATGCTCCTCTTCCTAACCTTTTCCCATATTTGGTTCCTCAGATCGTCATATAAAGGACATTCTAGAAAAATATGATCTATTGTTTCAGAATCACCACATTGGCAGAGATCCATATACCAGAGTTTAAACATAAATAGGAATGAATTAGTAGGGAAATATCTTGTTCTAGCCCTGACCAGCCATACGTTTTCTAATTAGAATTCCGTTAACAGCCTATGATTTTTTTAAACTATAAAATAATACTTTTTCATAAATAGATATGAGATGAGAGAACTCTTAGGCATATTTTCAATTTTCCCATTGATCAAGTTTTTCTTCAAGAATAAGCTTCCTGATAAGTTGTTTTAGTTCCTCACGATAAATGGACCGTAAATCACATCGACTCATAGTTGCTGCTTTCGCCAACGAGTCAGGAATTCATTGCTTTAAATTCCTGATTATCCACTGACCCAAACTAGCTGTATTGACAAAAAATTTTTATTAAATTGCAGCATTTGTGAATAAAGATGTTGGATAATAGTTGATTATGTCCTGGAACAAACTAAAAGAGGTGATATGAAGGAAAATAATCTGTAAAAATGACATATTTGTTTTGTCTTTGACAGATTTTTGAGACTGCAATAAGTATTGACATGGTTTCACGGCTGTGAATATGGAGTTTATAGAACTCATATTTTCTGTTATTGAAACACTATTAATAAAATTAACTATAGCAATACCTATAATTCATCCCTGATTGAATGCATCTGTAAAAATCAATGAATCTTAATGCCACGATAACTCTCAAACCTGGTGAATGATTTTTGGAAATGATTCAATCTGCAAAAGAAGATCTGAGCAACAAATGGAAATTTTAGTCGACATTTCTAATCAGTCTGTTGGAGATTTTAATATGCATAATGTATTAATTCCTTGATAGTTGTGCCACCTTTTGACTCTGATGGATAGAGAATAATTACGATGAACTTAATAATAAGTCAGCTTCTGCCAAACTGAGGCACAAAGGAATAGTTATCATTTGTCAGAGTTCCGACTGTCAAAGTTTAAAGAGAGCATTTTACGCTGGGGGAATGAAGAGAAGCTACTGCTGTTATTTGTAGAATTATCAGTTTCGGGGTTCACATGGAATGACTGGTGGTAATATGTAGGACAATGCGAATTGTTTTTATTTGGTTCTTTTTTCTGAGTAACTTAAATATAATCCTGTAAAAATACTATTTTTCCTTTCTTTTTAATTGATACTGTCTTTAAGTTGTACTTCAAGCAATGTTTCATTTATTATTATATAGCTCGTAGATATATCGTAAGAATTTATTATTGAGTTATATATACATATATATATATATATATATATATATATATATATATATATATATATATATATATATATATATATATATAATAAATATCAGTACTATTTACAACTTAAGTGACTATCATTAATGGAATGTACCACATGGAATGTATCGTTAATAGAATCAGGCCACTTCCCGTTAAGATCAGAAAAGTGAAGCATCATTTGCTGCGGGCAGTGATTGAGGGGCTGACCTCGTACTATCATTCACTGGATTGCAGGAGATCCATACGGAAGAGGTGTTGTTGGGAACGTATCATCGTTTGCATGTGTCATGTTCAAAGTCTTTTCACTGGTGTGACGTCGATGTGGAGAGGAGGGTGCTGTTCAGGGGTGACCTCGTCACTTGATGGTGGTTCAAAATTACGAGGCACTTGGTGATGCGCAAGTATTTCAAATCCATTAACCTAAAGATGCAGTTGGAGCCGCGCCTGCACCGCTTTGTATGTAACTATGGTATCAGAAGTAAGAAGTTGAGAAAATAAACATTCTATATGATTATAATGCATAATATTGAAATTCCTCATTGTTTATAAGTTAATGAGTTTCTTATGTGAAATCCGAATCTGACCCGTGAAAGGAAAGTAATTTCACAATGTAATTCTTTTTTTTCCGAAAAGAATTTGAAAGGAAAAATTTTAGAAAAGTGATAAATGGCATATTAGCAGCTTCCTTTAAATGTCAATGATTAGTAAGGGAGCAACTCAGCAGATAGTTATCAAATGTACCCTCAACACCACGTATGGGTTTGACATAGATTTTTTTAATTCTATTGAAGTGAATAGGGAAAAAGTCATGGTTCGTTATCATGTAATTGATGTATGGATTTGTTTAGAGAGTATTATTTGAAATTGTAGAGATTATTTGTTTGAGGAATCGGCCCTTTTTCACAGTGTCCCGTAGCTCTTACTATAAAGTGAAAGTGTGTTGTTTCAGTTTTAACTGTAGAATCGATTTTTGGGAGTGGCAAAATAATTATTTGGGCATTAGTATCCTTTGATACCCTTTTGCTCTTTGATCCACAAGCTCATTGTCCTGAGTTCCTGCTTGGACTCCTATAAATTTCAATTGAAATCTCGTGTCTTTTGGTACTTGTTAAAACGGTAGCGCATTTGATGAATTGAATTTGATTTATGTTGTGGATCACAGGCTGTCATTAAAATTAATAAGCTGTCACTCCAAATAATCACTTAGGAGTATTTCATTTCTTTTGCATGGTTAAATGACTTTCAGGAGCGCCAAAGCTTCGGCTTGAAAGACTGAAATAAAGGCTTGCAACATGAAGGGATGCTAAATTTCTTCATTCGAATTTATCATAATTGTGAAAGCAGCTCCTGTACATTGGTCATACTTTGAGCCATTTGTATAATAATTTACAAATAATGGATTGAACTTGGGTTGTTTGATAATGATCTTCGGTGGTTGTGGTAAATCATACAAGTGGAAATTCTTAAACCAGAGTGAGGGATGAATGGAGTTCTTATGTACAGGGGCTTTGATAGAACCCGCTGAGATATGTAAACATCTTAGAGATATATTGCTTTGAAGTAGAGCTGAAAATGTTTTCAGCATTTCTTGCTCTAATTTGTATTGTTCAATTTGAAATGCAGTGGAAGTAGTCTTGCTAACAAAGTTGTAGCTGCTGTTGTATATAGCTGATGTAGTGCTGTAGCATTTTGCTATTAAGAGAGTGATGTACCACTGCATGCTGGAGAATTCTTCTATTTTTCTTGCACTGTGTGGAAGTACCCAAAATGAGGAACCATAGGCAAAGATCCATTTTATAATGCTGAGGTAGATAAACTTCATTAACTTACTTTTGAGACATCAGTCTCTATTTTCCATTATTATCAGTCTTTGTGCAATTGGTTCTTTATGCAAAATTCGCTTTTAGATGCCAAATGTGAAGCAGGAATGATAGTTTACTATTACTGGATGTTTACTTCAGACTGATTCCATTTAATATTATTTTTGAGTTGCTTTTAACAGGTTTCCTATTTTTACTAATAATCATAGCTTGGTATTTAGTTTTTTACAAAGCTTTGAGAAAATATGCGAGGTCTCATTACAATTTTTTAAAATTGCTCTCTTGTATGGCCTTGAACTAAGAGAACTACAACAAGTCAATTGATATACAAGAAGACAACAGAAACACGATATTCATTTTTTATACTCAGCAGTAGCTATAAGACCAAACATTTTCTATATTCTGAAGATTGTGATTCTACCACGTAATTGGGATAAGCTTATATGCTTCATGTTGTACTGTAACTCGATCATACTTTTGCGACATTTTTATTAAAATTTGGATAACTATTTGAATATGTGAGACACATTTATCGCGTATACAATAATTTTTCTAATCCATTTATTCTTTTCTGTTTAACACCTTACATTATGTATCATTTAGATAAATAAATACTAATCTAAATGGTATTTGTCTAATTTAAAAGAAGAATGGACTTTATTCACTCTTGATAAAGTATTGTAATAATGGTGAATATGCAAAAATAAACTTGTTTTTCAGCTTAAGATATATTTATAAGTTTTAATATAACAGTAATATTAAAACTTGAGTAATATTCAAGGCTACTTAAATCATTGTAAATTATTATTGCATCAGTAAAACGTAACTAATAGTTTCAATGATAGTTATCTTATGCTCTTCATTCTGAATAATTCCATTCAGATGAAACTGTGCTGCACATTTATGAACCAATACCATCTTTTCTTGTACTTAACACACACACAAACAGTTACATGGACTAATTTTATTGATCATGAAAATTTGATTTAGTGTTTGAATACCTAAACTCATTTTCATAAATAGCATTGTAAGCATAATAATCTATAGAATCTGATAACTATATTATTTTTCAGAACAAAAGGATATTCAAAGCAGACTCGATGATTTATTTCTCCTGAGATTTCTGCGAATGAAGAAATTCGATGTTCATAAAGCTTTTAAGGTGTGGAGGAATTATTACATACACAAAAAGAAACATGCTGGTAAAATTACTTGCTTAAAACCCTCTGAAGTCAAGAAGGCCATCGAAATGAACACTGCATTTTATTCTCCTTATAGACACTCCAATGGCGCTCAAGTTATTATTTTCCGAATTGGTAATTTCAGTTTGTATTTGATATTTTTATGTGTATAAGCAATTCCTATAATTGTTTTACGTATTTGATAATACAAATGCAATAAATGAGAGCCTTAATAATTTTACTCTAAAGAACGTTGGTGGTATATATAATTTATACATTAAAATAGTTTGCATAATTAATTAATATAATATATTTATAATATTGTTCTTTTTAAAAAACGTCTTGTATAGCGAAGAAAGGCTTATATTCTGAACAGGATTTTTTCAGTTAAAAGTTACTTGTTAAATTTCAATTCAAAATTTTTCTTATCTTTGCTAGGATATTAAATTATAATTTTGATTATATTTTTTTATTTTGAGCTGACGGAGGTTTTTTTATTCATCACACTGTTTACTTACTTTACTTTATAAACTTTCTTACATACCAAATTATTGTTATGACATATTTTCCGCATGGCTCTAATCTTTAAAAAATTGTAGGTATAAAAAACAAATTGAAATCGTAAAATAAGTTTTTCTAATACGATAGTCTCTCAATTTGAATAACTCGAAGGAAACAACTAAGTAATTTAAAGAGTAGAAAGCTTGTAAAATATAAAAACATAAGCAATAAAATTTAAGGTTATTTATTTTTATCAAAATACTTTTTCTGAAACTATTATAACTTATTACTATTAGAAATGAATTGATTATACACTATTTAAGAAACACATATAAAATATAACATACTTAAAAGTAAAAAAGTAATTCTTAATTTGATTTTATTGATTAGAAATTAGGCAAAGTTAACTTATTTTTCTCTATTTCGAAGTTCAACTTTTAGAAACATAACGTTTTTATTTTTTCGATGGATGTAAACATTGCACTTTTTATTCCAAAACCGTACGTCAATCCTATTGGACTTTCAGATCCTTGTTTTACAGAAGTTCGTCGTACATCATTCTCTACTTGTTCGATTTTTTAAAATTTGTTTTCATTGTCGTTCCTCATGTTTTCAATAATTTCATGTTTCGGTACTTTTCTCCTTCAAAAATGTCTCAGTGTAAATTCAAGTCCTGGAATGAAATTTTGATTAGAAGAGGGTTTTTTTTATCTTAATTCATATACTGTCCTCATTTCATTATTCAAGTAAATTTTCTTTGGTAATTTTCATGCATTGCATTTTCCTAATTGCAATCCTGCATTGCAAAATTCTATTGATATATTTTTACATCATTCGAAGCAAAAATTGACAAATTCATTGCTTTTCAAATGTTAATTGCGTAAGGATGCTAGAATTCCAAGCAAATAAACATTCTTTGGAAAAGTATCCTCAGTATTTGAACCTGAAGCAGTTGATTATATATCGTAAATTATAAATTAGTGTAGGTTGTAGGTGTTTCCTTCAAATTCCTACAAGATACTGGATCAAAACTTTGATCCACAATCATAAGGATACAGAAATTTGCCGATTAAATGAAGAAAGCAAACATCTCTATTCAAGTCTCTCAAACATTTTTCATAAATACTCTCAGTCATCTAAATTTTCGTGTTATCATGATATGCAGTAACCACACTTGGACATTTAAAAATTTTTTGGACATTTTGAAACATTAAGGTTTAAATATCTTCCAATGAAAAACAGAGTTAGTTTTTTATTCATTTATGATATAGTTGCGAACAAATTGTAATTCCTTCCATTATGTTTCTGCCTGTATTTATCGCCGCTTAAATGAGCCATCGTTTGCAAGAGTTTGAAAAGACAAGCCCATCTTTTTTCTTCTGGATATATACTCTGAGGAATATTCAATGCGAGATTTTTTTTTTTGGATTTCATCATTGAAATAAAATATTTCATACTATAATTGATTTTAAAATAAATGGACGGATTTTTGTTTGTCTTTAAAAAGTTCCTTATTTGGTGATAATGAAACTCAAAGATTCATTCTCAGTGGATGATCTTAAATACAATATAACAAACATTGAGGATACTTCTATGAAGTATGTTACGAACATGCAGAACAGTTTTACCAATTATGTAACAAATATGGAGACTCATTATTTATTCAGCGAATAGAGGTACCAGGAGCAATGCTGTGTAGGGTTGTTTGCAAATTATTACTAGCAATTAAGTGAGATATTCTTGATACCAAACTTAGAAGAATATCAACAAACTCACCATTTTAAATAATTCGAATATTTTAAATATGTCATGTTTTTGTGAGAAAATGCACAATATTTCATTCAAACTTAAAATATTGGTTACAAAAAAGATATGGGTGGTTAAAAAACTACTAAAATATTTCTATTCATCGTAAAAACTCCTATTTGGATCACAAATTTTTGCATTTGTTGCAGAAAAGGATAAATTTTGTTCCTTAGTGCAAATTATAATTCCATTAAGAGAGAAATAAGATTAAAAGAAAGGAATAAATAATAATATACTTTACGAAACTTTTTTACTGGATGACGCACATAAGAAAAACACTGTAAAATTAATCATAAATATTGAAGAATTATGGAGAAAATTAGAATCAAACAACGATAAAATAATTTGTGATCTTAAAATTGGTGTTTCACTATCATGATATACCAAATTGAAAATCATATTATTTGACTAATAATAATAATAAAAGATCCTCCATGCTTCAATACGACAAAGACATCAGAAACAGCGTCAGTCTGAGCCATACATGCCTTGACATTATTGTAGAACCACTTTTTGTTGTCAAACTGTTCAGATAAATTTGGACCTGCTGGAATCGTGTTCAAAAAGCGAACCAGAAGAAATCATTCGGAGAAAAGGTATGGAAACTATTACCAAGCTTTCTAAAACAGGCCTTTTCACCGCTTGTTCTGACGGTTTTTCCAATTCAGAATGCGACAGGAGAGGTTCTGGCACTTTCCTTATCCTTCCAGACCAACATCGGGTTGCAGATGAAAAAAATTGCCTTCAATTTCACCAGTGAACTGATTGCCATTAGGGCAGCTCTTACCCTTTACCTCAAACAGTCATTCCTTTCGAATGGCATCAACATATTCTATGATTGTAAATCTGCTCTGGAAGTCAAAGAAGGTAAAACGAGGCTTGCCCAAGACATCAACGCGCTTCTGTCCACCATAGTTGCAAAGGAGAAAACCTGCCCCATCCAATGGGTATCTTCACATGTTAACATAGAGGGAAATGAACAGGCGGACTTCCTCTCCAAGGAGGCTAGAAATATCAATCCTCCTCCCACGACTACCACTTGCTTTGATGCAAACACCATTAAAAGGAATCAATTGTGCCGGGGACTAAGGAAAAATAGTGCCTACCGGATCCTGACCATGGTATCACCTCTACCATCAGCAGAATGCAGACTGGGCATATGAGGGGTATTAAAATCATGCCCGATGGATCTAGAACATACGCAGAATACAGGCACTGCACAAGAGTTCCGCTGGATCCGAGGCACCTCTTCAATTGCATCTCTGTTGCCTCGACCTTCTTCATCATCGACCCTAACTGCTGCCATAACACTCTCTATACAGAAAAAGCTGAAGATGTGGCCAGGGCAGTGCTCCATGCCTTTAGTCCCGTATGACTGGTCTTATTTTTTACCTTTTCTTTTTTCCCCCTTTGCATTTGTCGCACGACAGCAATAACAGCAACAAAAACAATAATAACAACAAATTTAATAACTGAGATAAACTTGTTAAGTACTCTGACCGACATTGAAAATGCAACAACAAGAAATAGTGGTTAGAGTTTCATGTAAATTTCAAAATAGGCGCATCTTATCAAGGTACGCAAATGATGGGAAATACGCAGCTCTCCATCGCATAAAGGATAAGATATAAGGTAAGGACAAGGAAGGCAATATTTGGCTGCTTTGAAATATTGTGTTATTGCTGCTTTAAAAATAATAGTTGAAGTTTTGTTTTTGACGCAAAATACGCATGCAATTCCAGAGAATAACAGGCCATCGTTGTCTGAGTCAGTTCCAGTAGATAGACGAGTTTACAAGGGGCATGTTGATTAGACTGAGGAGGGTAGGTTGATCCTTAAGGCACAGATCGTATTTGACAGACACCTGGACGCATCCACAGTGTATCGGCTGTGGGAAGGATGGAATTGTAAAAGGAAATGTGGAAGTTTGCGGAGTGTCTGTGCTGCCAGAGTAACGTCAGTATCTTTGGATAGACGCGTCCAACGGGAGGCAGTGCCGTCTCCGCATAGCACGTCTACCGAAATTCTGCTGCATTTGCAAGACTGGTGCTCCCATATCGAAAAGAACCATTTGTCAACGATTGGTTGCTAGTGGATACGCTCATGGCGTCAGTTAAGAAGAGTCACTGACCCCGTAGCATAGACTCCAAAGTCTTGAATGATGCTGGATTAGAATGATGTGGACAATGGAATGGCTCAGGATCTCTTCTCAGATGAGTCATGACATATTTCTGTTTCTTCATTGATAGTTGCCGCAAACGAGTGTGGCGTCGACGTGGAGACATGTAGAATCCTGCAACAATTGGGTAACTACCCACCACGAGATAACGTGACATTATGGTTTGGAGCACCATTGCATACGATTCCAGGTCACCGCTAGTTCATATTCATGACACTATAACAGTCCAACCGCAGTTTCCCTGGCCATTATGTTAGCCAGATCTCTCACCATTTGAATACGTTTGAGATATGATTGGATACTCTTTGCAGACCCAGCCACTGACTCCATCAGAAGACACACTTTGGCAAATAGTTGACAGAGAATGGAGAGCTATTCCTCAAGATACATCCGTACTCTGTGGCTAGATGTATTGCTTCGTGTATCACAGTCCATGTTGATTTTAAAACTTTCTGAACTGACTCGGTTCTCACTCTGTATTATGCATATCATTATGAAATACAGATTACTTATTGTTCGTCGCCGTCTCTCTCTGTTTACCAAGTTTCGCCACTTCCAGGCAACTCCGTCTTGGTGTTTGCATTTTCAATGTCGGGGAGTGCATTTTTCAAAATTCTGTGTCTTCTGTGAAATATATATATATTTACAGCGAATAATTTATCATAATTATGAAAATTAAATACATTTATATATTTTTATAGAAATTCATTTATTTCTTATTTAAATGTTATTTATATCTCATATTGTGTTAGGTGAAAATATGAAACAAAATTTTTAAAAAAATGATTTGATATTCTTTTCGTAAAATAATTGAAAAATGCTTTAACAACTAGTTTCCTCACATTTCAGGGGCTATAAAAATTAATGAAATAACTGCTGAAGAAGCAATAGCAGCTTTATATATCTGTGGTGAACTATCATTGGAATGTGAAGCAACTCAAATTTGTGGAGCGTATATGATAGTCGATTTCACAAATGCAACTTATCAACATTACAAGAAATTTATTACTTTTTCTTTCGGGAAATTTACACTTGATTCTTTACAGGTAAATGAATACAGTACAATATGTTTCATGAAAAAGTAAATATACATCACAGTTTAATCAATGTTTAAAATGAAAATATTATCAAAGCATTGAAATACTTTGCTCAAAATTATTTCAAATAATATGTGCTGTGATAGAAATAATTTTGCTATCTTGATTTTTCAATTTAACTGTTTTACACATTGAAATTAATAAATTTAATAAAATGCCAATATATTTTTAAAAAGATATTTGAAAAAAAGGATTCCTAAGCAATTATAGTTACCCAGAATAAGTTATCATTAGTGTTATAATATATCAATATATAAAAATGTATGAATTTCATGAATAATTAGTGAATATTTTCAAGTGTTTTTATTTTATAATTTTTGGGATACAAGTTTATTTTTAGAATCCTGGTTTCTTAAGATTTTATTTTCGATATCTATTGCTGAAAGTCATTATTTTATCAACATAAACTGTTGATTTTTCATATCAATGCTTTAATTTAGCACAGTTACATTTAAACATGTGCATTTAAGAAGATTTAGCTTTATAATACTCTGCACAACTGCTGTTTTTCATGAAGGTAAATGTTCAGTAAGTGCAATCTTAGGCTCAAAATTTTGGGTGTGCATACGTTCAATAGTATTTTATAATCCTTAATGAATTTAAAGTAATATGCAATTCATATGTTTCAGAATATCTCATGCTATGGCTTAGAAATGGCTACTTTATTATATTTCTTGATATGTATGAATTGTTAATATATTGGTAATTGTGTTAGTAAAAAGGCTTATTCTTAAATAAATATTTGATCAAAATTAATTTTATTTTTTCTATTTGCGATTTATTTATAATTACATCAATGAATATTTTCAGTTTCCTGTGCAACAAATATTATCATATCCAATAGAAAATATTTTAGATAACAAAAATACGAAAGTATAGCATTTAAAAGTTAATAGTATAGTTATGTTGAGAGATTTTGAAATTTATATAAGCTATAACCGTTTACTGAATTCACTTCTTTAAAATGATAGATTCAAAGAGATTAGATCATTGATTTAAATTTTTTTTAAATATAATAACAATCAGTTACACACAACTTAACATTTTTGTTCTTAATCATAAATTAAATGATCTAAGATTTTATTTTTTTACGCGGAAAATTACTTTTGTAATAACATAGTATTTTTGTGAGTAAAAATACTATTTTTCAAATAAATATCTGATTAAAATTTATGATTTCTAAAAAATTATATCAAGGTACATTTTTGGTTACTTGTGAAACGAAAATTATTTTTACGAAAATTATTACTTACTGTGGTGGTGGTAGGACTAATCCCCATCTGGTCTAGTGGAACTAGACCAGATCCATGAGATCATAGACAGCCAAAAAGTCCAAAAGCAGATGTGGACTTTTCACAGCCTCCTCACGAGAAAACCCCAAGCACTTCAAGATGTGTTGCGGGCAAAACGGAGCATTGTTGCACTTGGGGCATGATGGGTATTTTCTTTCACCGTCCTCAAAAATCATACACTTCAAGTGGCCAGTAGAAAGTCGAGACAGTGTCGTCTGATTTACTCTGGAGCCCTTAAATGTTGTTGCGGCTCCAGGATGTCTTTGGAAGTACCAAGGGTGAGCAGGAGGGTTAGCCCAGGTTTTAGAAGTAAGTTGTTTAGTAATGGAAGAGATCTCTGATGGTGTTAGTGCCATGCGATCTTCCGGGTTCTAAGGATTATGGCGGCAGCTTTTGCAAGGTCGTCGGCTACTTCATTCCCAGACAGACCAACATGCGAGGGAACCCACTGGAGGTGGATTGAGTGTTGGACTGAAAGGCTTTTCAACAAGAGCAGAATACTTCTACTAGTACTGTCACCGATGGATTGCCAATTGAAAAGGTGCTGGATCGAGGATAGACTGTCTGTAAGGATCCATATTTCCGAGAAAGCATTTTATGTATTGTTATCTAACAAAGAAAGTCCACTCATGATGGCGATGAGTTCCGTTCTGAAGACGGACGTGTGGTCAGCAGTTCTTTTTTCAAGCTTGATGGAATGGTTGGGGAGTTCAATACATACTCCGCTGCCAGTTGCATTGGTCTCCAATTTGCTTCCATCAGTATAAACCCTGGCTGCTCCGATAGGAATCTTATCAATTGTCTCTAGAGCCATTTGCTTTAGTAAGTATGGGTGGTCCGACTTTTTACTTGTATCTTTGGGATGGAAAGTGACTCCTTGGAGGCCAAACGCAGGGTTAATCAAAGGTGTCAAGCAGAAGGATACAGCAAGTTCTGTAAGTGTGCTTGGGAGAATGGACTATTATGTTTTAATCTTTCGGTTATTGCTCCAATTAATTAAATATTGTGATGTTCTGTGTTGGTCTCCAAAGCTGATCAGTTTATTGAAGTACTTGGTTAAGCAATACTTCCTTCTCATATGTAATGGTTGAAGGTCGCACTCGTACAGAGCTAAATTGTTAGGGCAACTGTTGCGAAGTTGGTAAAGGAGAAAATTTGACAGCTTCTGTTGATCCGGAGACCTAGAGCATCTTGCCCTATGTTAGAACCTAAGGTAGAAGTCTGACTTGGCTCCTATGCCTGCAGACCTTAGCTGAGCGATATAGGAACGGCATTCACCCCTTTGGGTGACCCTACCAAGAGATTACTCTCCCGACGTACTTCAACCGTTCTGCCCAGGTACACCCCTCGCCGGTTATAAGAGCACTCTTTGAGGCGGCCTGCAGGACATGAGGGGGTTATTTACTGTATATTAGCTTATAAAATATTTCAATGTAAAGCAAATATACAGTATAGCTTTATTGAAAAACTCTGAACTTTATCAGCTGTTATAGTTTACTGAATTCATTTAATTTAAACGTTAGATTGCAAGAGATTAAATATTTGATCCAAAAATTTGTATAATATAGTAGAAATCAGATGGCTATAAATAATGACATAATAAATCTTAAACTTTCATTTACTTCAAAAGACTAAAATAGCTATTAAATATGCAACAAACTAAAGGAGCACAAACCAACAAAAAATCCATTGACTTTAATAAAACATAATAATAAAACTGAAGGAATAAAGTAAGCTTAAATTCCAAACCTGAGAAAAAACATTATTTGAAATTATAAGAACAGGCTTACTAGCTTCGGGTTAAAGAAAAATAGAAGAATAATTAATAGCTATGATCTATAAAAGAAAAAAATGGAAGAAAAATATTTAAAAAGATTAAATTATCATTTTAAAAACATTACTCCAAAACCATTACAGAAATAAGCAGAAATCAATTATAGAAAAACTTTGCTTTAAAATGATAATCATTTTATATAAAACGCTAAATTATCCCATTAATTTTACTAAAACTGCAATCATAATTACACTAATTATACCTTGATGACGGATAATAAATGGAATTTTATATGCTATTTCACCTCGGTAAATAAGTTTAAGGAACTAAATATTTTAGAAAAAAAATTATTTTTGCCTAAGCGAGAAGACTATGATTATAAAAAACGGCATCCTTGATAGTTGAATGCAAGAAGTACGAAGCAATGATTCCACCAGCCCATAAAGCGCACCAAACAGTCAGTTTTTTTGGATTTAACGGTGTTTCGACATACACTTGTGGATTAGCTTCACTCCAAATGCGGTAGTTTTGTTTGTTGACGTAGCCATTCAATCAAAAGTGCGCTTTATAGCTAAACAAAATTCGCTTATGAAAATCGGGAACAACGGCAATCTCGTTTTGGGCACATTCGACGCATCTACGCCTTGCTTGATGATCGTTTGGCTTCAATTCTTGCACGAGTTGGATTTTGTAAGCACGCAAACCAAGATCCTTTCGCAAAATCTTCCATAAAGTGGATGGACACACATCCAATTCCTGTACTCGATGGCGGATGGACTCATTCGGGTCTTCCTCAATGCTACGCTCTACAGTAGCAATAGCTTCTTCTGTACGCACCGTATGGCATCTCTGGGGATGCGAGTTATCAATTAGAGTAAACGTGGTGAGAAAACGTTCCATGGTTAATCGAATTATCTGCTCTGATGGACGATTTTGTCGACGATAAAATAGACGAAGTGCGCGATACGTATTCCGCACAGAACCATTATTTTCGAAATAAAATTGCACAATTTGAAAGCATTGCTCAGGCGTGAGTCTATTCATGATGAATTGCCAAACCAAACTGAGAATAAATTACTTGACAGCTATTAAATCAGTCGCCATCTTAGAAAGTAATGCCAACTTAAACTTCTATACCTCGAAAAAAAAACACCCTTTATATCTATGAGAAAAATATCATAGTATAGCACTATTCAAACTGACGAAAGTTTAACACTTAGAGTGTTAAACTTTCGTCAATAATGAAATTTGTGAGGCAAATTTCACTTAAAATAAACTAGTTCAAAATGAAATTTGGTTACCTATAAATATTCCTGTTTTGAACAGCACTTTATTCATCAAACCTATTAAATGATTTTACTTTTTTGTTGAAAAAGTTTTAGCTTTATTCAATAATGCAATAATTCATTTAATTCTGAACAAGAAGTCTAGTAAAACTTACAGTTATCTTGCTAAAGATGACAATTTTATTAAATAAAGTTATTCGAGAATTTCAGAGATTGCCAGAAAAAAAAACTGAAAGGAGAGATGAAATATAAAGCTGATGAGCATTAAAATTATTATTTTTAATTGTTCATAAGCATCGTTTTTAGTATTTATTTACGGAAAAAATACTTAATTATTGTTTTGAAATATTTATTTATTTGTTTTTGTTAATTTGCTTTCATAACCAAATATAAATTTGGAAATCTTAAATGTTTTCTTACAGTTAAAGTATAAGAAAGAATAGAGCTACAGTATTTTTAAATTGTATGTATAGACGAATGTTGCAAACTTAAGACAATTTGGTTACTTATTGTTATTTGATTTCTATTCTGAGTGTTTATGCATGCTTTACTTGAGAATTTTTCTTTGAATATTCATTGGATTCAACAGAATTATCTTGTTCATTCAAAAATCATTAGTAAGCAAAATCAGTATTTATACATACTTTTAAACAAATACATAATTATCGAATTATAAAAATAATCTTTTTAGTTAATGGAAAAAAATTAATAAAAAGTGCAAATGGAATGTTTATGAATGGATTAAAATATTTATGTAATAAAGTTATGACGTGAAATTCCAAAAAGGGTGCGTTTACATACCCTGTTATTACATAATCTCATTTATAAATAATAAATTTATACAACACGTCATTTGTTTTCAAGTACATCCACATCTTTTTACTTGAATTACTATATATTTATTAAATGTATTATATGCAATATACTTTGCATGCATTGCTATACAGATTTAAAAAGGATCAATGAAAAATATTTTAAACCATTATTCAAATTATACTTGCAATATTTTCTTTATAATATTACAAGAACGACTTAAAATGTCTAAAAAAGTTGTTACAATCAAAATATATTCGGTAACATTGGCATTCTACTCTCTTGTAGGACATAGCCACCAAATGGCTGACTTATATTATCATCCCTTATCCTTTAACTAAATATCACTAGGATAATAATTCATTAAAATTGATTTCTAGCATACGAAATTTGTGCGAAATTATTTAATTGGAAAATATGATATCTAACTACATTTGTAATTTACAATAATTTAAGATACGTTGACAAGTGCCATCTGATTTGATTGCGTAAAAATTATTTTTAAAATCAGTTATGTTGATGTTGGGTATGGAAGATAGTAAATTTATCATTTGGTCATAAATATCGTTTTGAATTATATTTTTTCTATAATTTACCCAAAAATCAAAGGTTATTGATGAAAATATTGACAAAAATATAATACATTACACTTTGCTTATACAATCACCCATATTAATATGTGTTTAATTATAAAGCATGTAAACCAAAGGATAATATTTTGCGATAGTATACTTACACTTTATAAATGAATTCTACTTAATAATAAAAATAATTTTTAAACTATTGTCAAAAATTACATCGATTTCTAGATCCGTTATTTAAATATATATCTATAAATAGGAATATTTCAGCTATATTTTATAAATAGGAATATATTCAATAAAATATTTAAATAAATATTAATAATTTTTTTTCTTTTATGTTATGGACATTTTTATATGAATGTCCTTCCATATCAAATATTTTTTACATTTCTAAAATTATAAAATATCAGATATACTTATCAGATATTTTATTTTTCTAAAACTGCCGACCGATGGCTGAGTGGTTAGCGCTCCTGACTCCTGAGCTGTGGGTTCCGGGTTCAAATCCCAGTTCAGGCATGGATGTTACTTTCTTTCTCTGTTCATCTGTGTTTCTCTGTCCTTTCTTCTGTGATGATGTATGAATATGGCCAACCCCATAAGCGGGTTTGTGGTGGTATGGCGCGGGCAACGCTTACTCACTTGGTTCACAGGTGCCCGCTGGGTAACGACAAATGAGTAGCAGTTTCTGGTCTTGTTGTGGCAAACGGTTCGTCAGCTCAAGTGCCCGCCGTTGGAAAAAAATATTTCTAAAATTATTCTATTCTGAACTAGCAATATCGAAAGCATGGAATAGTTTTTTATGAGATGAAGTATATTTTAAGGAGAGAAATGAAATAATTTTCCTTAACATAGATTCAAATATTAATAAAATATAAAAAATGAAATTTCAAAGGTCAAAAATATGTTTATATAACTTGGAAAAACGGTTCTAATTTTCCTCATTTAAATTTTTACACATCTACAGCACACAATTCAAAGATTGATATAATCAATTACCTTATACAGGGTGTCCAGAAAAGGACTCCCTGATTTCAAAATTAAATATCTCTAAAACAAAGATTGATAGAGGAATGCAGTAAACGGTATGTTTATTGTGAAAGCTATAAAAATTTTATTCAGCAGTTTGAAATAATAGTAACAAAAGCTGCTAACAGATGGTGCTGTACGCTCTATAGCTCATGTCAGCATACATAAATGAAATAATCTTATGAAAATATTCTTTGCAAAAAATCACAATGTTTCCAAAATGTTCACCATTGGCACTTCAGAGGTGGCGCAAACGAAGAATGAAATTTGCCATCACATTTCGTAGTGTCTCAACAGAAATGGATTCACATGCCGCACACATCGCCGATTCAAACTCGTCCAGCGTGGCGGGATGCTTTGGGTAGACAATGTCTTTCAATGTGCCCCACAAAAATAGTCACAGGGAGTCAAATCCGGCGAATATGGAGGCCAATCCATGCCTGCACCAGTAAATTTGGGATATTCCAAAGCAATGACTCGATTCCCGAAGTATTTATCAAGAAAGCGAAACACTTGTTCGGTACGATGTGGTCGGGCTCCATCTTGCATAAACCATTCAGTACGTGGTCGATCCTCTAATACTTGCTGTGTGGCGATAAGTTGTTCCAAAATTGCAACGTAACGTTCACCTAGTGACCGTTTCTCGAATGAAAAAAGGGCCAATAATGCCTCTGTTGCATACTGCAGCTCACACAGTAACTTTAGGAGAATACACGGGTTTCGCTTCACACCAATATGGATTTTCGGAACCCCAAAATCACCAGTTCTGTTTATTCACGAATCCATTCAGGTGGAAGTGTGCTTCATCTGTAAACCAGATGCAGCCAACATCAAATCCTTCAATATCAATCATTGTGAGCATCTGATTAGCAAAGTCAACCCGTTGTTGCACAGCTCGTACAGGTATGGCCTGGTGAGTTTGAATTTTGAATGGAAACGTGTGTAGGCTCTTTCTCAGTATTTTATGCGTGCTGCAACGCTTCAAACCAGTCTCCGGATGCAATTCTACGGACGGATGACATTAGATTTTACTGAATAATTCCAGAAACTGTGGTGACATTTTCAGGCTTAACTGCAGTTTACTTGCGGCCTACATTCCCCACTAGATCATCAGTTACGCTGCCTGTTCGTTGAAATTTGGTGAAGAGCATACGAATGGTTTTCGCAATCAGGTCATTTTGGAACATTAAATCGTACTTGAAAACTGCGCCTTGTTGAAGTAGGACTCTCTTTTAACCTGTGGTACTCTAGCACCAGAAAAACGCGTTGTTGAATGGAGTACATGGTTTTAATCTCTTCATTCGGTACGCTAACCTTCTTTCACACTTCAATAGTGGAACTGATCGTTCTGGGCTTCGGATCACTATTTATACTAAACATTACAAATGGCGATTATAGCGCCATCTATTTGCAGCAGCTTTTGTAAATATTATTTCAAACTGCTGTATAAAATTCTTACAGCTTTCTCTATAAACATACCGTTCACTGCATTCCTCTATCGATCTTTATTTTCGAGATATTTAATTTCGAAATCAGGGACTCCTTTTCTGGACACCCTGTAAGTACTTTAATTTGTAAATATTATTATTCCTTATTTATTATTATATATTAAATGTCTAATATTATATATATTTATATTAAATATTTAATGTTATACATATTTATATTAAATATTTAATATACATATTAAACATTATTATTCAATAATTTGTTAATTTTATTATTGTAAAATTATATGTTCCTTTCAGTTATTTAATCTTGTTTTTCAGATACATTGTCATGGCAACGATTTAAATAGTCTTCATAAGCACATCCCAAAAGAATTCCTCCCAGAAGACCTCGGTGGCACTATACCTGCTCAGGAATACAAAGATTTCTCAACCTACGTTTTGAGCCAAGAGCATGTTATAGAGAAAATGAATGAGTACGGAATGGTGAACTTTTAAACTAAAAAAATGAACCCGAATTTTCAGTTTGGAGTTACAGTTTCTTGTGGAAGAAGTATATTACTTATGTGACTTTTAAGTATAATCATAGTCAAATTTAATACAACAAACGAAGTTGAAAAATACAGTCAATGATTATGATATTTTTCAATGTAGATGAAAATTCTGTCTGCAATAAAAATTTGTTTCACTAACATTTTGTGGGATTTAAATATATTAAAACATGTTAATGATATAAATTTGCATAATTGTATGGTTTATATCATTTTTTTTACAAATGATACAAGTAATAAAATTTTAACTACAGTTTTCAAGTTTTGTCCCAATGAGATATGATAATAAGGATGCGAGATGCATTTGATGTAACATTAAAAAACTAAATATATACTCTACAAAATCTGTGGATTTAAACAGCAATATTTCTAAAAAACCTTAGGCTTAGTTTATTTAAATATTTTATTACTCTCTTATACTATGTATAATATATATATACTTTGTAAAAATAATTTCACTTTTTCTTTTAAAAACATTTTCAACTGCACGTTTTCAGCTGTTTGCTTTTTTTGTAAAAACGTTTTGCGGAATTTTTCGGAGCTTTATTAAAAAAATGTAGAGAATATGAAGCAATAATGCTATTGATGATAGAATCAAGAGTGGAATCATTAACTACTTTATTTAATGTTGACGTTTAGTTTTATTAATTAGATCATATAAAAATGGATAAAAAACACTATTTTCAGAAGAACAATAAACTAGAGACTTTGGAACCAATAACCAAGAAGGTGGCAAAAAAGTGATTGAGTGATAAAACCAAAATTTTTACGATCATGAAAATGAAGAACTAGGAATCTTAAAATAGCTCTTAGGAATCTTAGAAATAGTTCTAGGAAATATAAAATAGCTCTAGGAAATAGAACTAGGAATCTTAAAAAACTTAAAATAGGTCTAAAACTAAATCTTAAAATAGGCTAAATCTTGGCTTGCTGAACAATTCTACTCTAAACATTTTTTGCTTTTTACTTTTAAACTCGAGACTTTGGAACCAATAACCAAGAAGGTTGCAAAAAAGTGATTGATTGATAAAGCCAAAATTTTTACGATCATGAAAATGAAGAACTAGGAATCTTAAAATAGCTCTAGGAATCTTAGAAATAGCTCTAGGAAAAATAAAATAGCTCTAAGAAATAGAACTAGGAATCTTAAAAAACTTAAAATAGGTCTAAAACTAAATCTTAAAATAGGCTAAATCTTGGCTTGCTGAACAATTCTACTCTAAACATTTTTGTTTTTTACTTTTTTGTTTTTACTTAAACATTTTTTGTTTTTACCAATCTCCGGTGCAATTCTACTGCACCGGAGATTGGTATTTTAAGTCTATTTTAAGACCTATTTTAAGATTTAGCCTATTTTAAGATTTAGCCTATTACTTAAAAACAAAAAGTAAAAAACAAAAATGTTTAGAGTAGAATTGTACAGCAAGCCAAGGTTTAGCCTATTTTGTGGTGCATTGAAATATGACATAAAAATATTCTAATTAACACATTAAAGTAAAAATATTTAAAATTATTTTCAAAAATGGTAAATATGTTTTTAAATAGAAAATAAGAAATCAACATGTATAAAAGATATGTAGCAGTATATCAATTTTTCAACAAATATATTAATAGAAATAGTATTAGTTATAATGTAGTTAATTTTTGTTATAAGTTATATTGTTTTCAACAAATAATATAATATTATTACCATCCAGCAACTTAGTCAGAACTTTAGCGTATAATGAAATATTCGTTGTAAATTATATAACAAGACGTCCCTAATTCAAAGATGAGATACAATTAAAAGCTGTTATGAGCCATTTCAATATCCATTGAGTATCGTTTCTATCTATTATTAGGCATATACACTTGTTAAAATTGAGGAATCCAGAATGACTTCTGACTGCTCAACTAATCGTTTGGTTTCTCATTTAGAACACCTTTTGAGTAAGGATTCAGTTTAATGTTGATTCCGAAACATTAAGAATCCTTTCACCCAATGCTTAAATTAAATCTATGAAAGTTGAAATCAAGAACAGAAGATAAAGACTCTAGCTGAAACGCATCTTTATGGATACACATAAAGCAAGCAAAAGCGATTAATTATCGCTGTTGTTATTGAAGATATATAGCATCATATTTTTGAATGACATCATAAAAAACTTTTGAAAATTTGTTGTATCTTTCTTAACACGTTTCAATTTTAAAATCGTCATATTAAACATTTTATGATTTTCAATATTAAGATGTTTCATTTACTTTATTTAAACATAAAATTTTGGTCAAATTTTCTTTATAAAAAGAATAATTAAAATTCTTCAACAAATATAAAAAGAATAATTTTTAATGAGTGAAACAGATTCAAAAGTTTTCTAAAATAAATATGTCATATATTTGAGTGATTTAAGTTTTAAAATGTGTTGTTTTGATGTAACATCATCTTATAAAAAAAACCTAACGTCTTAGTTTTCAATCGCATAGTTTAGTCATCTTGTAACTTGATTGAAATCATTCATTTTTTTCCCATTGAATTACCTAAAATTTATAATGAAAAAATATATAATATTCTATGTTAATTGCTTAAATGCTCTGTTTTATTCATTTTTCTCCCCATAAATGATAAGATTTTTAATATGGAAAAAACTGTCTTTGTTTTTAATAGAATATATTTTATAAGCAATATAATCCATTTGATTTTAGAAGATATTCATGTATTAATGGCACACTTTTTATTCATATTGTTCAAAAATTTATTGACATTTTCATAGAAAGCAATGTGTTAAAAGCAATATATTAATGATATTCATTTGTAGAATGCTTATATATTTATTAAAAGATTGTAATAAAAAGATACAGCTTTTTATATTTGGTAAAAAAATGTGTATACTTTACTAAATGAAAATTTTTCTATCTTAAATTACCAAATCTATTTGATTAGAATATTTGTATACAAAAAGCTGGAATACAAACAATATTTAAAATCGATAAGAATTCATCGTATTTCGTAATTAAAATAATATATTAAGTTAAAATGATTGATTTCACTATCACCATGGAAACAGTAAATGTTACTATTTATGTTAAAAATTAAAAAAAAAGATTTTCATAAATTTCCTTCATTGAATATCAAAAGAGTGTCGAGTTTAGGCATCTATCATTTTGATTTATTAAAATCTAAAATAATACTAGGTGTATTTTGCTATTTTGAAATAAAATTTTTTTTCTCAAAATCTACAAATTTAAGTTATAAGATTTAAATAACTATGAAACTGAAGCGTGTTCCTGATTTTATTCAAATGCGCCTTCTAAGCTTTGAAATTTTATCGTGGCTATGTCTTTCTAATCATTCAGAGGTGAACCGAAATAAATATTGCTCTATTTTGCTTAATTTACTTTTAGTTACAACATACATAGACTTCTTAGTCATAGTATGTATACAAATACCAATAAATGAGAGAATTGCGAAATTGTGTGCTTGGAATATACTTATGAATACAATGAGTCTAATAGCTATTTTTAGTCTTAGTTTTAAACAGCGAGCAATATTTGAATTAATACCAAGAATTCATACTTTATCGCATAATAGATGGTTCAAAGTACTTGAAACATTTCTGTGCTTAACAACGCTTGTTAATCCGTTATTCTATTGTACTAATAATCACAACGACTTTTACACATATAATTATAAACTTCAAAACTATGTTTTGGAAATATTTGTAATTTTTACAAAAAGCTTTCTTTGTTCTATTATTTTTCCATAGTTGTTGCATTTAATGGTATCAATGTACTGTTATTTATGCAGAAACATTTATTATAGATTAAGAAAGTTAACGCTAAGGATTAAGTGCTGTAAGGCTGTAATTTTCGACAGAACGGTGCAGAAGAAGTTTGTTCATGAGCGAATGAGAATTATTGAAGATTTGAAAAAAGTACAGGAAATTTTTTCTCTGCCGATATTTTTTGCTCTCAGTGCATATTTCTGGCTTGCTTTTAGCATAGTGGCATCAATTTTAATTCAACATGTACCCCTGTTTGAAATACAATACATAGCAATGATATTATATCAATTATTGACATCCATTGTTCCCTTGACTGTCAGTTTGTGGATGGCGAGTCAAGTACCTATAGAAATGGACAACGTCAGAGAAGCTTTTGTTGCAAAAATGGACCAAAGAAGCATGTTAGATTTAAACTTGCATCACACTGATGTAGAGCGCAAGTTGTATGATAAACAAAGTTTTGTCCTTTCTGGCTTAAATATCATTTACTTTAGAAGAAGTACGATTTTGACTTTATTTGGCACTATTCTGACTTACAGCTTCCTGATTATGAATACTCAATAACGAAAAAAAGTAAATTGAGCATGCACATTTTAAAACCAGTAATATAAACTTTATTTAATATTAATCTCATTATTCTTTACATCCTAGAGTTTGAAGTCAGTTTTTCAAAAATGATTGAATTGTGATATACAATATTTTAACAGAAGTAGCTTGATTGAGAAGGACGTAATTTTCAAAATCGGGAAATGAATTCTTTATCGACACAACTGAAGAACGTCGTTTTCGCAAATGGCGTTGGGCATCAAAAGTCGGTCGTTGCCATTATTTTCGAAAAGTTAAATGATATCTTTCTCATTGGTAGGCCACATCCGGGGTTCATTTGTTCTGTACATCCAAATTGCAAGGATATTCACTTTTGCAGGATATTTTACATTAAAACAACAGATAACCTGTGTCAAATCAGATATTATAATAGATGCAAAACATTAGATGCCATAAAATAAAACCAATATAATTTTTCTGAAAATGTCTTTAGAGAAATAATATTATAAATCATTCTCTGTAAAGCAAGTTAATTTTTATTAGAAATTGATAGGTACGAATAGATATTTTCTTTTAAAATTATTTTTATCTCAGACAAAACATCTAAATGATATTTATATGAGATAATTTCTTATTTAAAAAACACATGGGAGTAAAAGTAAAAGCAATGAATTTAAAATTTAAACTAGAAATACTTATAAGAAATCATTTTAATAAAAAAATAAAATGATCACATGATTGCCAATACTTCTTATTTGAAAACTTGCCACGTAATGTTTGAATACCTATATTTTTTACTTTAGTTTTAAAAGCCACAGGAATAAAGAAAATTATCCAAGAAAGTGAAAATGAGAAATTAAAATGATTAACTTGCGTCATATGTTAAAAAATTGATTATCAATATCACGATTTTAGTTTTAGAATTCTACATTGTTTTCAATGAAAAGTTTAAAAAAAACTGACAGTACATTGATTGTACAAATTGTGTATCAGTAATGAGTTGACAAAGAATTGCTTCTTTCAATTTATAAATGAAGTGCTATCAATATAAATATGTGTCAATTTTGGTTGCCATGAAAACAACAGTATCTGTTATCTAAAATGTATAAATGAAAATTTTTTAATTTAAAAATATACTTACTACATTTTTATGTCACTGAAATTTTCAAGAGAAATCAAACTTTATTTTACACACATACTTCAAAAACCTTCTGGTTTTCAATTTTTCAGAAATAAATTTTTTGAAATTAACTACAAAACTTTAATTTCTTTTTATTTCAAATAAAAAAAATTAAGACATTGAAAATATAATAATCGTTGAAACGTGGTCCAATAGTTGTTATGAAACTACAAAATAAAGTCCATAACTATGAATAATTTTGGATTTCTACCTTGTTTATGTATCTTCGATACTGTGAAAAGTAAATGGAAGAAACATTGTTCTAATTTTTTAAAATTGTTTTTAATTTTGATGTACATCGACACGTTTATATCATTATATTTTTATACACCAAAAGGCTCGGTAGGGATTAAACTTACTATTTGGTATATCTTGATGAATGTTATGAGTGCAGTGGCTGTTTTTGGTTTGAGTTGCAAACGAAATAAAATATATGTTTTACTATCAAATTCTCATGCTATACCTCACAGCAAAAGATTTAATCTTATTCAAATATGTTTGTGCTTCACAATATTTCCAGGTCCACTATTCAATTTATTTGAAGGAAATAACTTCTACACATATGGATACATGATTGAAAATACTGTCTTGAGATCAGTTGTAATTTTCATTAAAGGTAGTTTAGCGGGAATAATTTACCCGTATTTGCTCCATTTAATGACCTTTATGTACTGTTACTTTTGTCGAAGCATTTATATTAGAATACAAAAATTAACAAACTATATTAATAGCTACCACTGTGAAAAATTTGATACATTCATTCAGAGGAAATTAGTCTTAAAGCGAACGGAAATTATGAAACTTTTAAATAAGACGGAAGATGTGTTTTCAATGCCAATATTCTTTTGTCTCAATGCATATTTCTGGCACGTTTTCAGTATTATTTCAGCAGCTTTAGTAGAAGATATGACTGGACTCACCAAAAGTAACGTAATTTACACAATATGGTCAGTTTTAATATCCATTTGTCCACTAACTGCTACTTTATGGATGGCAAGTCAAGTACCGATTGAATTGGACAGACTCAGAGATACTTTTATTACAAAATTGGAAAACAGAAGCATGTTGAATCTGAAGTTTCGTCACAGTGATTTAGATCGCCGAATATTTGACAAGAACAGCTTTGTTCTATCGGGATGGAACATTATTTATTTTAGAAGAAGTACCATTTTGACTCTATTTGGCACTATTATGACTTATAGCTTTATGATTATGAATACCAAGTGAGGAAAAGTTTCATCAAATAATTTAAAAGTAATTCGTTTAAAAGCAAAATGATTTTTAGCTGTTTTAAAATTAATTAGAAAATATAGAGTAATATATATGAAGAATAAATTTTAGAAAAATGTGGCTTTTTTCTTTGTTTTTAAAAATGAGGCAAAGTTTCGATAAATTTATACATTAATATTTTCCCTTTCTAACGGGGAAGATTAAAATCATTTATAATAATTTTATAATGGTTTTTAAGGCCTTGACGTTCAAAGACAAATATAAGTTTTTGGTTTGCAATAATAATGTGATTTGTAAAATGTAATTCAATTTACTAATTTCTGTAGTATCGTTTGAAATGAATAAATGTACATTATTGAGTAATAAGCTTATTTTCACATCAAATTTTGATTAGTAGCAGCACATTTCTTGAATGTTATCAGAATCATGATTTTTAACTGAATTTAACAATAAATATGATTATGCTCAAAATAATGGTTATGTTTAATTTGATTTCTGTTCACCCTGTAGGTGGAACATATCTGTATTCATGCTAATAAAATAACATTGCAATGAAATAATTATCACTTTGATATATAAAAAAGTGTATTCCCTTGATTTATAATAAACATTATGTGTTCCTGCAGTCATTATTTTACATCCCTTTAAATTATCCATTGGACATTTTATTATTAGTTACTTTTACCCGAAAATTTATGATAAATGGAATAGTAGAAGATATATCTTGCCGAGAATATATCGGTTCTAAATGTTGCACTATCAAAACGCAATGCAGTGTAGTGGGGAAAAGAGTTAATATTTTTTCATTAAAGCAGTTTTCACTTTATTTTTATGGCAAAGAAAATGGAGGAAATCTAAACATGATTCTGAAATAATCCTACAGTTCATGAAGCCGAAATAATTAAACAATGTGTAAAATAAAAACGTGATCAACATCTTATGCAAAGTTATTTAAGATAAGTTTTTAATGAATGAAATATAAATAAAAGTATATTCAGCTTAAAGAATCATAATATTATTGGTTTATAGAAACTAGAATATCATTTTCACTGGTTAAGATTTTAATGCAAATGTCTGCATGCAGATGTAATCTATTTGATTTTTTACTCTTTCATATCCTTTAAAATAATAATGTTGTTTTATGAGAGCTTGTAAGTATGCTTCACACGTACAGGGCTGAAATGAAATTAAGTTCAGAACACATCTCTATTTATAAT
>JAJQOW010000534.1:0-103175 GCA_037975125.1 Latrodectus hesperus
AATACAGACAGTAATATAAACCAGGGCTTCTTAAACTATGGGTCGCGACCCCATTTGGGGTCGCGTAACAATATTCTGGGGTCGCGAGAGATAAAAATACAATTTAACAGAAAATGTTTTTTAACTTGTAAAATTATTGTTATAAAGATAAAATAACAATTATCGTAGATAAATATATCATAAAATCTTCTAGTTCGGAAAGATTGTTTGTACCTGCATTTCTATTAAGAGTATTATAATACTCTTAATATCTTCTTAGAAATGCATGTACAAACCGTAAAACCGAAATGATCCTGAAACCGAAACCGAAATGATCCTGAGAAATATTATCAACAACGAATTTTTAAAAGCAGAAGGTTTAGAATGGAAAAATTGTTGTGGAATATGCATAGATGGTGCAAGAGCAATGACGGGCGAAAATATTGGTTTTAAATCATTTTTTCAAGCTGCTCATTATGATCATATAACTTTTACTCACTGCCTTATTCACCGAAAGGCTCTTGCAGCAAAAAAATTAGCACCAGAATTGAACGATGTGCTTCAAGATGCATAAATTTTATTAAGAGCCATACGCCCTTAACAGTCGCTTATTTTCAAATATCTGTAAGGATACGGATTCCAACTACACAATTTTGTTATTACGTACAGAAGTAAGATGGTTGTCAAGAGGTCAAAGTTTAAGAAGATTATTGTTATTAAAGGACGAGATCGAAATATTTTTAACCGAACGAAAATGTGAACTTGCTGCTTTTTTCAAAATGACTTATGGCTATCCAAGACATGTTATTTGTCAGATATTTTTGCGAAGTTAAACGATCTTAACTTGTCTCTTCAAGGAAAATATTGCGATATAATTACTTCAAATGATAAAATTGAAAATTTTATTAAAAAGATCAACATTTGGAAAAGTGGGGTCGAAAAAATTCGTTCGAAATGTTTTCCAGTGTTGACAATTTTGTAATCGTGAAAATTCATTGTAAAACTTTTATTGCAAAAACTATTGTAGATCACTTAAAAGCGCTAGAAATACAGTTCCGGACATATTTTATATTAAATATTGATTTCCAAAAAATAGTTTGGATTCAAAAGCCGTTTTGGATTGGCTTGAGTGAGATTGATGACCTGCCACTTAAAACTCAAGAGGAATTTGCTGAGCTTTCGAGTGACTCAAACTTAAAACTACAATTTCAAAAAAGCCCTTGACTGAATTATGGATTGGAACTAGAACTGAATTTCCCACAATTGCTGATATGGCGTTAAATGTACTTCTGCCATTCAACACCACATATTTATGTGAAGTTACTTTTTCAGCTTTAACACATATTAAATCCCAATATCGTTCAGCGTTAAAAAATGTTGAAGAGGTCTTACGTTCAGCAGTTTCAAACATTCCACCAAGATTTGATTTGTTATGCAATAAAAAACAGGTACATCCATCTCATTTAATTTTTAACTTGATTTTTGACTTTAATTTACCTTATACCTTAATTTATTTATAATTAATTTTAATACCACGCAACTACTTGAATATATTCGAGAGAATTAAGACGGTCAGAATCCACTTTTATTTTTGAAACTATAATAAATACAATTTTATAATTTTTTGTGCAATTTTTAATTTTAGATTTTTGTATGTTTCAAAACGAATTCTAAACTTATATATTTTTATATGTATATTGTTACCTAATAAATAAATCATCAAAAAATATTAATTTATTTTTCTTTTATATTTGTATGGGGTCGTCAAGAAACTCGCAATCATAAATGGGGTCGTGAATTTCAAAAGTTTAAGAAGCCCTGATATAAACGATTCATTCTGAATATATATATATATATATATATATATATATATATATATATATATATATATATATATATATATATATATATATATATATATATATATATGTGTGTGTGTGTGTGTGTGTGTGTGTGTGTGTGTGTGTGTGTGTGTGTGTGTGTGTGTGTGTGTGTGTGTGTGTGTGTGTGTGTGTGATGCTTTAAGAAATAATCGAGATATTATATGAAAGTTTAAATTTAATTATACTATTTCATCAAGGGGAAATTAAAACTTTAGAAAAACTTGTCTTATTCTTATACTTTTCAATATAGAAGAAAGCATGTATATCATTTCTTAAATATTATCCTCCCACATACCATTTACATCTCATTTTAAATTATCAGACGTCTCTATTCATTTCTAGAAATGCTCTGAATATCCTCAAAACTAATTTCATACTTCATTTTCTTCCTTTATTTTTGAGAAACTTATCTTGAGGTAACCTTGTAAATCTAGGGGATTGCAAATAATATCAATCCTCTTGTATCTCAAATTAATTATCGAATCAAGCATATATTTCGTAATATTTTATGTGATACTGTTCTGTTCAAACTTTAAATGCTTATAATTATGCAAATTGGTAAAATATTTTATACCAAATTACATATCATTTTATGTATTAAAATCACTTTATCTGATATTCTTATTTCATTCTTCAAACATTTATCTTAACTGTAAATTTCTCTTCTCTTATTTTGAATATTTTACTAGGAAAAAATAAAAACTTCAACTGAATAAAATAATTTATCTTAACTCCAAGAACTTTTTTGATATGACTTTGATTTTTCATAGATATTGTTTTATTGAAGATGAATGTGTGTCATTGTTTTATTGCAATAATATGTATAATCCGATAATATATTAAATAAAATATTTGTCATTTAATTTCAAGTGTAATAAATATGAATTTAAAATAGTAAATTTCTTTTTATATCACATGACCAAAATTTTATTTTTGCATTTCATGTACATTTATTTAAATTATACTAACAATAATCGTAAATATTCATTAAAATAATTTAAATAAATGTAAAGAATTTGGTATTTTTCCATCATAAATAAAAACATAAAATATGGTTTAAATATAATAATGTAAACACAAGAGTAGCTACTAAGCTGTTACATCTGACAGCATTCTTTACATGGAAATAGTTAACATGCTACACAACTAATTTATATAATAAAAGTTGTTCCATATGAACATTTTTCATATGTGTTAATATTAATTTTCCAACCACATAATTCTAGATGTTTTTTTTATTAATTTGTGGCAATTAATCTGTCAGATTCCTATAGAATTTTAAAATTTACTATTTTCAAGTTTATACAATTTTTCGAGTTTTAGAAGCAATAATATTTCGCTAAGAAATCCACAATGATTTTAATGGTTGACAGGATTATACATAAAAACCAGGTTATGTATGCAATAAAATATTTTGTAATATTATGCATTGTACAATTTTTCATTCCTTAAAACAGATCTTTGAGGAGTATACAAAATTTAAAACCACGAATCCTTATAAGACAAAATATTTCGGTCAGTAAAAATTGACTTAAAAATAATAGTAAATAAGTAAGCCTTTTAAAAATAAAATAATTAAAGTTTATATGGAATTCGCACATAATTTTTTGATCAGAAATGCTACAATATCATATATTAATTTATTGAAAGTAAACATCTAAGCGCTTTCAAATAGAATATTTTTAGACTCCATAAACTTGCTTCGTAAAAAACAAAAAATGTAATAAATACGTTTAAACTTTGTAGCAATCGAATTCGATTCAAAAAATTGAGCATTGAAAAATTTATTATACTAATTGATTAAATATAACTAATATATGGAATGAAAAAATGCTTCTGTGCATGATATATTTTTCTATTCCTCACACGGTAATGAAATTATTCTAAAACATACAATGACAAACATTTTCCAATGTCTTTCTTTTGTTGTCACGTTATCAACAGCTTATGAAATTTTCTTAACAAGTAATTAAATAATATTTCAACATAAAACAAATATATTATTCTTGCATCTCATTCATAACAATTCTATCCTGATAAAAACAACAATAATAAATGCTTACTTACCTTATATTAATCTTAGCTCACAGACACAACATTCCGCCATTTCACATTAATGGCTGACGCTGACTCAAGCATTTCGCAGTATCTGACGTCATACTGTCACGCGGAATACACAATAAATGTGAAAATTAGATTTCTTTCTGAAAAGTTGTTTTTAAAGAGTTTAAAAAGTAAGAAGTTAAATGAAAATTAATTAACATCACAAAAAAATAGTTATTTGGAAAAAAATAGTCTTTGCCGATAAAATAAAAAATAGCGCTACAACTAATTGTCTTAATTTTGCTGGCCAACAGCTTCAGGGCCAACAATGGCCAAAATCTGTTGGCCCACTACTTATCATCCAGCACCGGCCCGGTTCATTTTGGCCAGCACTCAGCCGTGGCCGTAATGGCCGGAGCTGGGCCATCAAACAACCATGAGCGGCTGGCCGTGGCCAACAGAAAACCGGCTTGGCCAGCAGCGGCCCGGATTTTTGCCGGCAGTTTGTGTTTGCTGGGTACATGGTTTACCACTCTCAATAGAGTAGAAAATACAGAATGGAGTACAAACTGCAAAATACTCAGTAGAGAAATAAGAATTGTTTTTAATCACTTCAAAATTTTATTTTTCAAATATTTATTGCCATATGTTTTCTCAAATTTTAATAATGACACAACGAATATGCTAATTCTTCTAAAAGTCCAATGTGAAGAAGAGTTTTTGTCGTGATATACAAATCCTTGATTTAATTCTTTTCTGAAACATTTATTGAATTTTTTGTTCGGTTTTATCAAAAAATATTTAACTGCCAATTATTGTGAGAAAAATTACGAATCAGCGTGCAGTAAAAATAATTCGGGAGCAAAATAAAATGCAGTTTGGCTCTTTTAGATAGAAAAACGTGCTCCGAATTCATAAATACGTTGATGAATTTTCATTTGTCATATTACTACAATAAGTATTCTTACGTTCAATAACTTATATTCTTACATTAATATGTTTAAAATGTGAAAGAATAATAATTCGTTTACTTCTTGAACGCTGTAACATACAAAATGAAAAAGAAAACATGTTATAGAACAAAATAAGTTATATTTGTTCTTGAAATTCAGCAGAAATAAAAGTAAATAATAAAGAATTTTCATAACGCATTTTATTCGAAAAATTCTTTTGAGTATTGTTATAAATATTTTCGTAATTATCATAATTCAGTTTTAAGAATATCACTGTTTATACATATTTATTATTTAATAATTTAATACCATTTTAGACTTGTATCAAATTACATAGTTCAAAAAATATCATAAAAGAATGACAGGTCTGAATATATAAAGTGTATTAGAATTGACTTACTTGATTTTAGCTATTCAAATAAGACAAGTTTTTCAATAGAGGAAGCAAAAGAAGATTTTCACAGATATTAAGGATTTAAATGTATTTAATTGAATTGCTTTGTGTTAAGTTGAGGAATAAGTTCGTAGCGTTTTTACCAAAGGTTTATATTTAAACAAAAAATAATTATATTAATAAGTTAATCAATTGTGTATTCACCATGTCTGTTTATAATCTCTTCCCACCTTTCTACCAATTTGTTGATGCTGTTTCTCCAAAAATCGCTTGGTCTGGTGTCAAAGAAGTTGTTGAGCCAGTTTTTAAGAACCTCTTTGTTATGGAAGGTAACGCCCTTCATATGGTTTGACAATTAGCGGGAAATATGGTAATAGGTCTATGCAGAGTTCGGACAATACGGCGGATGCTGAAGAACCTCCCATCCGAACTCTTGGAGTGCAGCTCTGGTGATTTGTGCAACATGGGGTTTGGCGTTGTCGTGAAGGAGTATGATTTAACCACATGTTGACCAGGTCTTTTCAGTCGAATAGCGCGCGGTGTAGCTGGGCAATCTAGAGCTCCTTGTTGACTGTGTATGCTTTTCGAGTATTTCCCAGTGCACCAAGAGGTCCTTAAAAACTGTCTCAATTGACTGTTGCTTTGACACCAGACCAAGCGAGTTTTGGCGGAACGGCATCAACAAATTCGTCGAGAGGTGGGAAATGGTTGTAAACAGCAACGGCGAATACATAATTGATTAACTTATTGATATACTTATTGCTTTTTTTTAAATAAAAGTCTTTGGTGAAAACGCTACGAACTTAATCCCCAACCTAATTTCTTTCTTATTAGTCTCCTGTGATTTCTCTTGAATTAAAAAATGATATCTCAATGTGATAATATTCTGTAATACACTCTTATGTTGCTTAATACACTCCTCTGTGATTGAAGTATTTAATTTGGGATAAATAGCAATATCACTTGACTGATTATGCTTTAAATTAGAAAGTTTCTATGCGATATCATGTAATAAACAAAATTGATTGTTTTTGAATTACACAATGCAGAAAATTGTTGCATTTTACAACGCAACCACTTTATGTGGCAAAACAATGTAAAAGAAAAATTAAATAATTAACTTCTAATTTTATAAAATGTTGCTATTAAAATATGTGCATAGTTTTTCATTACTTTGAATTAATTATAACAAATTGTGCTAACCTAAAACTGCTAAATATTCTTAAAAATTTATCATTGTGGTTTATTTTTTAACAGAATAGATTTCAATTGAACATTACTTTTCTTTTTATGACTTTACATTATGTAAAATTTAAACCAAAATTTTTCAAAATGTTAAAAGAATATTTTCGAATTAATTTTTAATACATCTTATAAAATAACCTTTATTCATTTACGAAGAGAGATGTGCGTTACAATGGGAGAGGAATAACTTGCATTTCTGAACATAACTGTCAATCATTGGTTATCCTAGAAAATCATATGCAAAAATACTGTAGTGTAACATCCATTGCATTTTTTATAAGAATTTTTCATATCACATTTAACATATTGTTAAAGACTGATTCCTAGACGTTTTCCATTTAATATTTTCAAGAAATATAATTAAAAGGAATGAATCTAGTTTCATTCTATATTACTGATTCCAATTAGTGTTTATAAGTTTAATAATAAATGAATCCAAACTTACTGAATATTCTCAAAAATACAAAATCATTTAAAAAAAAAAAGTACTGTAACTTCATTTAAAATTTTGCATTTTACAATTGTTTGAAGGTTTAAATTTCAGTCTGAAAGACTAATATCTTTCATTCCGGCGAAAAGATGGCTAACGATGTTACTCTCAACATTACACGTGTCAAATTATCTAATTTTTTGCTTAATTGTGTTTATTGCCTAAGGATAATTCTTCGAGTAGATTTCTTCCCTTGAAATCTTCGACACATATTTTATCATACCGAATATTTCAAATTTATCAGCAATGCAATCACTTTAATAAAAAAACAAAGCTATATTTTAACAGTATTTGTCAAAAAAACGATTTTAATTTAGAAAGTATACTGTTCAGACTTAATTTAAAAATTGTCATTACAGTTTAAATTGGAAATACAAGGCGCATTATGTAAAATTAAAGCAAACACTTAAATTTTTAACTTGTAATAACACTATTTACCTTATTTTTCAAATGTACTAGAATAAAATTGCTATTTCTGTATTTATTTCTTACACGTGTTCTTCAGAACGGGAATATTATTTAGGTAATAAAAAGTAATACTGTTATTCAAAACTTAGCGTATCGTAATAACTTTTATATTTGATCTCAATAAGAAATGTAAATCTGTTTGTGATGATTAAAAATGAATAATCTATTCACAAAATGTTTGTAGGAACTATACAAAATTTATTTTTTTATAGAGTGATATGAATAAAATATTTCATTAATACAAACATCGATTTTTAAGAAATTATGAAATGGGGGTGTATAATTTCTTCAATCAGAATCACCTTAGTATAAAACTTGTTTATTTATAAACCATAAAGTGCTTGTTTCTTTCGTTCCAGTTGAGCTCATGACTACGCCATTTTATATTACAATTCTTATTGGTTAAAAATATCTATGACGTCAGATAACGTTTCATATACGTCACATCATATTGAGACGGCATCATAAATCCGACTTGTCGACGAATTAGCTGACTACCTACAAATTTGCTTCCTTCGAATGGCAACAAGACGAAGTTCACCATCGAATCTCAAAGATCTTTGAGACTAGTATCGAATTTCATTTTGTTAATAAAATGATTCCTTATACAAAGATCAAAGCGTATGTTTGAGAAGCCTTTTCCATTCACTCAAGCCATTAACACTTTTTTTTTATTTGGGAAAACAAAAATATCTCCCTGTGCACCAAGGAATACCACACAGGGCCCGAAGGTACAACAAATGTACTACAAAACAAATCCAAATAAATCATGAGATGAAAAAAATGATAATAAAAGAAGGCAGAGAGAAAAAAAGAGATATAAAAATGAAAAAGGAATTAGATAACAGCATGGATAAATTTTACAAAAAATTCAAAATTCTCTTTCTTAACTAGGTCCACCATAATCGGGAGCCACCTGTTATTTAAGTCTTTACAAAGCTCGTTCCTTTCTTCTGAAACAGATGGGCATTCAAGAAGAATGTGAGAAGGGTTGTCACTCCCAGAGTTGCACTTGCACACCTCACTGTTTTTAATGTGGAAACGGTGTAGGTAACTATTGAATTTCCCATGTCCAGTGAGGAATTGCGTAATTTTAAAGTCAGTGTAAAACCAGTAGTTCTTAATTCTGCATTGAACTGAAGGGAAAAAAGATTTTGTCCACTTATACAATTAGGAGATTAATGAAATCTGAGTTCCATTATGTGATAATCTTCTTTTTGGTAGTGGTTTTGAAAAAGACTTGGGTAAGCTGGTATTGAGTTTATTTGGAAGTGAAAGAAAAGATTTGGCCAGGAAATCCGCTTTTTCATTTTCATACACACCACTATGACCCTTGACATTCCCGTGTCACGCCACAGTGGTGAGAAAAAGGTCATAGTGGGAGAAAGGGAAGGAAATATTTTTGATATCACACATATTAATTGAAGTCTCGACTTCTACAATAAGTTTTTCAAAACTAGTTACATCTTGTAGAGCCAGTAGGGATGACATCGAGTCACTGCAAATTAAAATTTTTTGAAAAGGCTTGCTTATGGCATCTTTCACATAATAAAATACAAAATCTAAAAAAGCATTACTAAAAATGAATAAAAACTTTTTTTTGTTGGGTTTGCCTTCTCTTCAAAACATCTGGTAAAAGAGATAAGTAAATAACAATGACTTACTTGATATGACGTTAAGCTTCCATGTCGAATATGCTCAATGATATTATGGAAAAATGTATAAGATAAATACAAATAATAATAAATTAACAAAAATATATAAGAAAAAGATAGTAATAAATAAACAGAAAGAAATTGAAAAAAAAAAACAGTTTACGACGTTGAAAATATAAAAGAAAAATATTACAATAAATAAAAAAATATATATAGATAAGAAAAATTTATAACAAATAAACAAAATAAAGAAGATATAAATAATAAATAAACAAAAAGATTCTGGTAAAAAGAACAGTTTACGATTTGAATGCTGGCGACAACGAAACACGACAACAAACGTAGAATATAAAGTTCGAAATGAAAGTAAAACGAAAACTTCAAATGCTGTTGCTACTGAAAAGAAACTTATATATGACGTAAAAATGATGTAAAACACGAGCAAAACCAAATATCGCAACAAAATATCCAAAAAATAACAAAAACTTAAATTAGCAACAGGATAATCAAAACAAAAGACGCTAGATTTGGCGAGAAATCACTTGGGGGGGGATATCATTCTTACACCAAACCCGCACTCCAAGAGCTCGAATGGGAGGTCCTTCAGCATCCACCGTATTTTCCGGATTTTGCACCGACCGATTACCATCTTTACCGCTCCTTGTCAAACCATTTGAAGGGCGTTAACTTCGATAACAGAGGTCCTTAAAAACTGGCTCAAAGACTTCTTTGACACCAGACCAGGCGATTTTTAGCGGTACGGCATCAACAAATTGATCGAGAGGTGGGAAGATGTTGTAAACAGCAATGGCGAATATATAAATTGATTAACTTATTGATATAATTATTGTTTCTTGTTAAAATAAAAGTCTTTAGTGAAAACGCGACGAATTTATTCTCCAACCTAATATATTGTAGTAATAAGCACTAAAGAAAAAAGGAATCGATGAAATTGTAATGCGTCGAATACAATACTGTTTAACTTGCTGAGACCGATACCAACTTGGTTGGCACTATCTTGAGTCTCCAACGTGTCTACTGATATCATAACTTGTAAAAACTGGACCCACTAGTAATAATAAGGGATTCCGAGTAAATGAGTGCGACACAATTTGAATACGTATATCAACTATTTTCGTTTTCCGATCATCTTTTGCGTTTATAGACCAAGAGAATTTTAAGCAATACTGTGGTTGTTGTACTGGGTAATTTTTTATGAGGCATTAATTATAAACTGAGCATCTATTACATTACTTGCGTTAACACGTATGTTAACAGCAGCGATGTAGAAGCTTTCAACAGCTTGTTTCTTCTAAGTTCTCTATAATGCCATCTTTTTTGAAATAAGACAAGTGTTCGTAGCTTCATTGATATAATGTAATGAATTTATGCATCAGATTTTAAAATTAGTATGTTAAAAATAGCTGCCTAATTGCAGTAAATCGTGAATTTGAGAATTGTTTCTCTTAAATAAGGCCTACTGCGCAAGTTAAATGACGTTGCACAAGTTCTTATTGATCACCAGTGCGGAATTGTTAATTAATAATGTAACTCGTGACTCAGAGCAGTAATCAAAGTTTCATAATTCTGGTTCAATTTGTAAAGAAATATAATAAAGGATTTTCGTTTTTGCAATTTTTAATTGCAGAAAATTAATTAATGTTTTAATAATTAATTTAATAATGTAAATTATTTAATTTTTTATTTAGTTTTAATAATTTAATAATTAATGTAATTAATAATTCAAATTAATGTTACTAATTTGAAATATTTCTCAAATCGGTGAAAATTTGAAATTTGCTAAAACTGTGAAAAAATTTTTTCTACATTTATGAATAAAAGGACAAATTTTATTTGTTAATATATATTAAATTTTTCTAGTTAATCGTTTTTGAATTATCCAAATAAGATAAATTTGTGGATTGTTAAAAATACTTGGTATTTTTGACAATTTAAATAAAAGTAACGTTGCTTTTATTACAGCTATTATATTATAAATTTGCAATTTTTTTAGTAGAAGTGACTTTAATATGTTTCACAGGAAAAAAAATGAAATCTGTACAAATTCAGAAATAATCCATGTAAATGGTGCCAGTATATAAGCATTTGCACTGAAATATTTAATAATTCCCATACTTCGCAGTTTTCTTCTCGTATACATTTTATTTTCTCGCAACTGATAAAAAATATTTTATAACATGACGACTGTAAAAAATTTCGCGTTATATCATTACTGTTGACATTTGTCGAATTTCATTTAAATATTAACCAAAGCATTATATATTTTATTTATTTGTTAAGAGAGCATTTCTTAATAAGTTTGTTGTTTATTGAGAACAAAATTCATTTTTCTATGCATTCTTCTTTGAAAGGCTTTTTAAAATAAATTCTAACTATTAATCGATTTATTAATGACCCTATTTTTGTCTTCTGCTGAATTCTGAAGTTTCATTTCCATGAAAAATTTACTCAACTTTGATTTTCCGGAAAAACTTTGGTATTTTCTAAATTTCTTTGGTCTTCTTCTTTTGCGCTCAGCAATGGAATTAATACTTTTAGTAACTGATTCTTAATTTAAAATTCCTATAATACATTTTGACTTTCTACTTTTAACAAATATGCTAAAAATAGAAGAAGCGTGGATTGAGGCCATTAACATTTCCAAGAAAATACTCTTTCATTTAGAAGATTTGACTAATAATTCTAAATAGGAATTAGAATATTATTTAAATCTTAGTATGTGTGTGTGATTTCGGATTATTAAAGTTTTATCTAAAATAGAAAAAAATTTAACTAATGCAAATTCTGTTATTTACATTTTAGATAAATTGAGAGAGACTTTATAAATTTTACAGTTTAAATATTTATTGCATATAATACTAATAAAATATTAATACAATTAATGAAATATAACAGCATTTGAGTCATATATTTATTTAAAGCTTACCAAATAACAGATGAATAAATATTGTATATTTAGCTAAAAATATAAAAAAAAATTATATAGTATCGTTAATTTTTCCTTCATTTCTCATTGCATACAATGGTTGTCATGTTTAAAAACTTAATATTCGATATAATATGTAAATGTTAGAAATAGGGTTATTTAAGTAAATATGACTTGAGTACAGTATTAATGATATACTGTTGAATAAATAAACTTTGATACAATATGCATATTGGTAAATTTTCTCAATTTTGTTTAGAATTTTATAATAATTATATACACTTTTATTGTTCACTTTTTATTTCTTATAATTTTATAAATTGCTAAACAATTAAAAATAAAATTAAATGTAATCCAGGAAGTCAAAATGTTATTCAGTATTTTGTGAAAAGCATTGGACATTTGAATTAAAATTTCATTTGTCCCCTTTATTTTCAAACACTAAATTATATTTTCTCTAAGAATTTCGAATTTTCTGAAAATATGTAAAGTGGTTTACTTCAGTATGTATTAACAGATACCTGTAAAAAGGCAAATATCCTCTCTAAAATTTAGACAAAATATTGATTAAAATATAAACTTAGTTTTAAAGAGAAAAAACTAAGGCATATTTCTGGTTTAAAATAAAAATTAACTTATTTATAGCATAAATAACTGAACTTTCATTAATATACTATACTTCATGAGATATTTAAAGAAAAAAGTATTTGTTATGCTTGTAAAATTGTTAATCTCATCTCTCTGTCTTTATATAATGTCTAATTATGAATACATTCTTATTGATAAAATGAATAATGTTACCTTTTCCTTAAAATAAGTTTGGATTCGTAAGCCAATCCAGCACATGTGAAATAAGAAACATTAGTTACAATTAAATAATAGTTGATTCGCCAATTCTAGCTTAGCTTCTAGCTAACTTCAATTCCTTCCTATTCAATGCACATTGAGAATTTGAAATCCTAGATTGAACTATATTTTTTCTCTGCCTTATAATTTCAATCAATTCCACTATCTTCCTCCTAATTAACAATGATTGACAATTTCTTAGGAAAAACATATTTTGTCTTTGCCGGCAATAAATTCTATACTTGTACTAGAGCATTTGCAAAATATTTGAAATTCAACAACAGCAAACGAGAAGAACGAAAATTTTATGACAAAACCAGAAACATTATAGCAATTTAAGACCATAAAAGTTTTTTTTTTTTTTTTTTACTAATTTTGGGAATTGAATTGAAATCATTAAAAAAGAAAGAAGTTTAATTATTTTTTTGTCCATTTTGCTCTTCCAATTTTAAACTCAATACATCATTTATCTCTTTGCGTAGATTTACAAATCCATTTTCTATATTTATATATTTTGATATAAGTAAATAAAAAAAATTATCAAAATTATGATCTAAGTAATTTAAAAGTGCAATTGCTTTGTGAAAAATTTGCTAAAGAAAGCCAAAAATTGTCTTCAATTAATAATTTGTAATTTTATCTAATTTTAAATAGTAATTGTATAAATTCAGTAAACGTGTATAATATACTTCAAAGTAAATTTTTAATTTCATTTTTAATCAAATTTTTCATTAAGAGTTCCTAAGATTAAATGAAAAAACTGAATTTGTTACTGCTTAAATGTACGTCAGCACTAAAAAGTGAGGAAATTTAATATGTTAATTCATTTCACAATTTTCATCTTTAATATGTTGATAAACCTGAACGACATATTAAAAAAAGGAAGTTTAATGAAAAATTCATTACTTAAAAGAATTTAAAATATGTAAGAGTTCCTCGGAGTTTGAGAATATTAAGATTTGAAATGCTATTTCTACGAAATATTTTTGAAAGTGAAAGTAACGTATGTTGAATGTGTAGGTATCAGTTTCCACATCATATTTATCTGATTATGAATTCTTTTATTAAAGAGATTTTGCTATTCTTTCAGCTGTATGTATTAAAACAAACAAAAGTTTTAAATGTGATAAAGAATGAGCTGTTAATAATTTCAGTTATTACCTAGGCAATGTGCTGAGTTTTATGAAAAGATAAAATATATTCACACTAAGTAATGTATAACCATTATTAAATTATTTCTTTTTCAAAATCACTTTAGTATTACGAATATTTTTAAATGTTTGTTAAAATGATTTTTCTAAAAATATTTCACTTGAAGTAAAGAAGTGGTTAGAATGAATGAAATAAAAATAAATAAAATTATAATATTTAGAGAATTATTTATTATATCTTATTGAAAATTATTGTTTCTTTTTATACCCTTTAAAATTTTTAATGCAGCTTTTAGCCTATATTTATAAATAATAAATTTATAAATGTAGACTTATTTTTTAATTATATTTATTGAAATTGTTATTAATTAATATTTACTTTAAATAACTATATAACATAAAAGGACTGCAAATATCATTCCCTACTTCAGTTTTCTTGATTTTAAGCAAATTTAATATTTCGGCAAGGACTCTAAAATTTCTGAGATAAACCTAGGTATATATATTTAAATTTATATTTACGAAATATTTTATGAATGCTCAAAATAGTCTTCTTTATTATTAATGTGCTTCTGTAGGTGAATGTTCTGTAAATTAAATGGCTCATGTCATTTATATTTAATTTATGAAAATTATTTAGCGATGCATCAGTTTAAAAATCGTAATAAATTCACGTTTATATAAGTGCTTATTTTAGATAAAATAGACAAAAATCACACATATCTTCGTAAGCTGAACTAGATTTCTATCATAATAGGGAATTTTTTCATGTTCACTGTCAGTTATTCGAAATGACAAGAAGCATTGTGTTTGTCATGGTGGAGCGTGATTTCCTTATTATTCCCTCTTTAAGCAAATTCTGAAAGATGCTTAGTAATATTCCAGTTAAATATGACAGTCTTCTATTTTTTTCAAAGTGAACAATCCCCAACTTCTGAAGAAAAATGTTTAATTAATTTTTACGTTGTCTTTTCCTATTGTATGCGTGATATCATCTTCAAAAATTCATAGCTTACTTTCTTAAAAGATTGGAATGTCAAGTACTATGATATACATTTCCTCATCAGTTGTGATTTCTCAAATAATGTAGTGGCTTTATTTTAACTCTAAATTTATAAGATGATCCATTTTAAAAATTTTAAATTCTGCTTACAAAATTACAAAACGCGTATGAATTTTTATATTGTGTCTTACACCGACTTTTATCCGTTGAATGGGATATAAATTGTAAATCTATTATCTTCAAAAGTTTTGAAATAATAAAAATCATTTTGTGGTGTGCCTATCTTCTCGGATTTGAGTAGCAATAAAAATTTTAATACGTTAATTTAGTCATACATTGCTGCAAGAATAATAAACAGGAATTATATTGTCACTGTATCGTTTATCTCAAATGAATGGGGACCTCACAATACAGATAGTAGAATATCAGTAGACAGTAGAATGTGAATTTCAGTTAAAATGTTGAGTCAGACTGAATGTTTACATTAAAGATGGAAGGATTTAATATAGAATGTTGAAATAATGCATTGAAAAGGTATTGTGTAATAAAATATTTGCTATAAATATGCATCTCATATTTTCATTTTTTACTTGTAATATTTAATTATGTTCTTTTCTAAGTGGTAGTTTTCTCTTTAAACATATGCATTAGTTCATGCTTCAAATTGATGTGTGTTCGTGGAGAAAAGTGCTTAACAAATATCTCTAAGCCTAGTGTTAAATGATTTAGAACTTTTATTTATTGATTCTATGAAATTTAAGAAATTCAACTAAATTCTAAGGGACCAATGATGAACTTACTCTTGCATCGGAAATTCTTTAGGAACTATTTCCTATATTATGATAGATTCACCGTTACGGTTTCTTTTGTATTTTATCCAGATTCTGTAATTAAGATTCTTTTTTGAAAGATAAATTACTTAAGATTACAGTACTGAAAAACTTTCCATCATGTTCAGTTTCCAGTGAAGAGTATTGTTTCACTGGAAAATTTTCTAACCCATCTGAATACAATAGCAACAGGTTATCTTTTATTTTACACTACAAATTTTAGATGTTGAATACATTCTTCTTAATTTAATCCCTTTTCAAAAGGACAGCATGATGATCTTAATTCGATTTTTCCTTATGTTTAAAATTCATCCTCCATTAAACAACTCAAAATTGACTAGTAAATATCGGTTTGGTATAATAAAACAATATTGTTTTTATATAATTATTAAATTTTCTACCACCTCACGTTTGTGTTTATCGCAAATATTACTGAGTGATTCTTTCATCTCAGAAATTATAGGATAAAAATCTTTTTTTTTAATTTATACATTAGAAAATTTATGATATATCTAGAAGAATTGTCATTTTTTCTTTATTTAAAAACAATAAAATGATCATTTAATATTAAAATATTTAATACAAGGTTTCCCTGGTTGCAAATTTTATTTATGCGAAAATAATATTTGCCGTACCACTATACCAAGTAAAGTTCAAAATATTTATGGTAGCATGAAATAATATTGTGAACAAATTGCAAAATCTGTATGCATTTATTTTAAAACATATAAGAAAATAAATAAAATTATAAATGTTTACTTTAAAAATTATAAAGATGTTCACTTGATTTCAATTTATACGTACATAATTCTAAATTATATCTATATCATTTTAACATACATTGACAATAGAAGGTAAAAATGTTATATCGCATATAAAATGAATGATACTATATTTAATAAAATATTAGATACAAATATTAGATCTAATATTTGATAAAATAATGGAATTTATACTGATGATATGTTTTGTAAATGTAATAATGATGGAACATTTTTCTATTCATAATTTAGTTATCAGTTATAAATTGCGAGAATAATTTAGACAAACACTATGGCCACTCAAATAAAATTTAAAAATTAAAAATTGTAAAGGCTTATTTACGATTCTCAAAGAAGTTGCATTAAAAGAAAAAGAAATGTTAGAAGAAATTTAAAGTACAACAATTGTAATATAATTAATTTATTTCTGAAGAAATTTATCACACAGTCAAAGGAGTAAAGAAATTATTCCATAACATGCAGTAGAATTATGTTTGTATTAAAATAAAACAAACCAATTCTATTCTCTATTAATATTATTTTTATGCAAATTTAACTTAGCTATACAGTGAAAATTTATATAATTATATGTCTACAAAAATATTTGTAGTTTTTACAAATAATTCATCGTTCAAAATTAGAGAAATTAATACTAGGGACAGGCATTATATTGATATCAATGAAATTTGTATTTCAAAATTTTCTTACAAATGAAAAAGTTACAAAACCTTGTCATGTATTTTAAAATATGAATTTTAAATTATAAAACTGGAAATTATTAAAGGGAATGCTAGCTCTTTCCGTTTGATATATTATATTCATATTTAAGAAGACACATTCATAAGGAGGAACATGAATTAATGTTATTTTTATGCAAAATAAAAAGAAGAAAATATAAAAGTTATTGAAAAAAACAAAATAAAATTTTAATTATTTGTATATTGTCAGAATTTTGTTTAGAATAATTTTTACGCATTTCATTTATAAGTTTGATTATGTTTCTCTTAAGCGTTTTTTGATATTGTTCAGAGTATTATATAATCTTGTATTTGTTTCGTTACATAAAAATGAAATAATTTCATTCAATGCCAATATTGAGTTATTATGGTAAGGATAAAATATTATAGTTACTTAATTTTACAACCTGGTGTTTACTTCAGTTATTTTCAATGTTAGTAAGATAAATAGGTGTATGACACAAATGTATTTTTCTTTAAATTAATAATAATTGAATTTTTTTGCTCTGCTTTTCTGGGCATTAGTTGACTTGAATTAATTACTATAAAGATCTCTATACATAATCATTATACATGAACATAACTACATATATTGAACTGAAAAAATCTAATTTGTAGTTATTAATCTTTAGTATTTTGTTATTTAAATCTCATTAGGATACTTGTGCACATGAGCGATGATTTGACAAGGCGTTAAATTGAATTTGGAACCGCAACAAATAATCAATATTTATTGTGTTACCGAAATCAATTTGAATTAAGATGGAATTAAAACTCTATAATATTTAGCGGATTTTAGATTAAAGTTGAAATCAAACTCGGTAATTAATGCACTGAATCGCAAGTAACTAATAAACATTACTTTTAGGTATAATAGCGAAAATAATTAAAATTTAAATACTCGGAAATTATATCACATTAATACTCGTCTTTCCTGATTTTCAAAAAATTTAAATTAAGAAAAATAGAAAAATGCTTTTGTGAAACGTGTAAATACGGATGACAATCATAAACTTCTAATCAAATTTCAAATGTTTCATAGTAAATATGTTGTTTTTTCATTGAATAATTGATGAATAGAATGATAATGTTATAATCGTTGCTTTACATAGTTTTAAATTCCTCATTTATCGCTTCTATGTCGTGTAATTATAACATTTCAGAAACGCTCTATTATTTATACTCTCGTATTATTTATGCTGAAGTCTTAAACAATTATAGACTAGACAAGTCTAACTAACTAAAAAGAAGAAAGTAGGTTTAAAACCCAAATCCTGGTAGTTTATATTATTGATCTATAATTGATTTATATCTATTATTGATATGATATATTATTAATTATTAAAATATATATTGATCTGCTAACAGATAGAAAAGATTGTCTAAGCATATGCTATTCACTTATTAAAAACGGCATACATCTATTGATTACAGTACCAATAACAGAAATAACACCATATTTAAAAATAACGATAATAATTTATCATTTCTTTAATAACTCAAAATTTGCGGTGAGCGTAAATACTTCACTTTCTTGTAAATAAGTTAGTTAATTTCTGAGATACAATGTAATAACTTTTAAAAAGGATCCTAATCAAACCTATAAATTGAATACTTAAAACAATTTTTTAGACAAAATCAATATGAATATAATTAAATTCTTTATTCTCTTTTCAATAGTTTTTATCTTTTCTTCTTAATGTGTTTGCCTTTTACGCATGTACTTTCTTAAAATTGAATATAAGATATCAAATGACAAGAGCTAACACTCCATTTAATAACATCCAATTTTATAGTATAAGTTTTTTTGATTTAAAATTTATTACGTTTCAGATACATATTGCATTTGTATAAATGACTACATTAGTCTGTTCTAATATTAATTTCTACTTCTTTGAAAGATACAAATTTTATTGAGAAACTTCGAATTCTTGGTAAGGACATGTAAACATGCTTTTGTAAAATGGAAAAGCAAATGCCCTGTTCTTAATTTTTTGTGGCTTGTTTTATACAGAAAATATTTTAGTTAAATATAATCTTACAAATTTCATCAAATAAAATTACTTACTTCTAAAAATTGACTTTAATAAAAACTGTCACTTATAATATACTTTAAGGAAAGGAATAATTGAATACAGTCCAATGAATCCATAAAAGGTATTATTAAAAATAATATAAAAAAGTTTACAGTTCTTAAATAGGTTAATTACTTTATGCTTAACAGCAATGTGAAAACTTAAATACAAAGGATTGAAAATAATAAAAAAATAGATAATAATGACAAATGTGTAATAATCAGAAAATTAAAAAATATAACAGATTACCAAAATTAAATAAGAAATAAAAATTAAATATAAAAAATCATGTCAATTTTTGCTTATTTTGAATACATAAAAATTAACTATATTATTGAAATTACAAATTCTTATTTCTTTCAATAAAATATTAAAATTTTAAACTGAAGTTTGATTGCAATTAATATTTATATATTTTGCAAAGATGAAATTGATTTTGAAAGTTTTCAGAATTAAAACAATTTTCTGAAGGAACTGAAATTTAAATTGAAAAGCATCTACATTTATACATGAAATATCATTATAAAATTAAAATGAAGTTAATTAAATGAAATGAAATTAATCATCTAAACTTTTAATGGTATTACTTAAAAGTTTTCAAGTAAACAAAAATTATAAATTTTAAATCTAACGAAACGATTTGGACATTTGAAAAGAATTATTGACTCATCAAATTAGTTACTCTTTTTTAAACTTCAACTTTTAGAAATTAAAGTTGTAAAATATGAAAAATGGTTTGATGTAGTTCAAATAAAAAAATATCATTAAATAAATCAATTTAATTTTAACGAAATCCGAATCAAGAACTCGTTTTTAACATTTTATTCAACATGGTTTGAAATTCTTAAGCAATTAAAAGAATTAATGAGATTTTCCAATTCTCTCTTTTCATATTAAAAGCATTGCTTAAATGGATCATTAAAATGAAACAGCAGTTATGAGACTATTTTATTTGTTTTGCTAATCACAAAGGAGTAAATAACATTTATTTCAGCAAACTTTTCTCAAGCTTATTAACTCTTTTTCTTCAAAAACAAATTTTCTCTATTAATTTTAACGAAAATTAATCATTTGAAAAGGATTCTTCAAATTTTATTTTAGATGTATAACACGTACTGATAAATATTTATGTAAATTCATGGGGAGAAAATATGCAAAATATTTCGCAATATAAACTTCTTTAAAATAATGTTATTTCAAATAAATTCCTTGATTTACTAAATTAGAATAAATGTATAATCGTAACACTGAATTTATTGAGTTTAACTGGATATACCGCTTTACGTAAACTTTTGCGGTATTTTTTTATTTGAAGTAATGATGTTTAAATAAAGCAGAATATTTATAACAAAGTTTCTGTATTTTGCAAGTAAAATTATGATGTAATGTGATTTATCAAATTTATTTTAAATATTTGCATTTTCATTTGAGAATATTCCGCTTTTTAATCTGCAATTTGAATGAAACACCCCAAAATCAAATTAGTTCATACATTCATTTAAAATATATTTCACAAAAATAGTGGTTTTACCTGCAAAATGAAACATTAAATATACATTTAAAAGAATTTTGAGTAGATGTATATACTTAAACAAAAATTTAATGTGTTATGAAAATTACTATGCTACACTTTTGTCCAATTTAATTGAGTGATTCACAACCTTTCAGTATATATGGCTCGATTTTCATTCATAATTTTGATCACTTCCCCTTATATACAATAAAATGTATACCACATAATAACATACTTTGAGTATTTTAACGCTAAATTTATACTACCTTAATTTTAAACCTTACAAATTAATGAGAATGCTGAATTTTACTTCGGCAATGCAGATTCTCAGTATTAAGAATACGGTAGTTTTTGCCGCCAGATTCTTGCTTTTTAAGTACTGAGAACCAATTAGTTAAGGAGAATTTAATAAGTTAATTAGTAAATATTACTTCAAAAAATGTATTTTTTTTGCATGTATATGTGCTTCATTAAATAAATTTCTTCAGTAATGTTTTCTCTTGGATATGCTCATCTCCCCTTTATTATGCTCCCTCCCCCCTAATAGGGCTCACCCCGCAGCTTGAGAATCCCTGTTTTAATAAATTTTGAGCACAATCCATTAATTTTTTTTATTAAATTCAACTCAAGTTTTGACAAAGAAATTTGAAAATTTTTGATTTACTGGTTTTATAATGATTTAAAATATCAAATACTAGTAAATTTGATCTTATAAAAGTTATCTTCTTTCATGTATTTAGTATTTAAGTTTAGAATATATATTAAATATCCATTATATCTCTCATATTAAACTTGAAGATAATGTTAAAAAAGAGAAGCATATATATACCATAAACCTTTTAATGTTTGTCAAGGTAATAACTTTAAAGTAAGTACTCTGAAAATAACGAACTTGTTCTGTCAGAAAATTTAAAATTAAATTATTTATTTTCTTTAAAAAAAAGTACATTTTTAATAAGTGAATTTCAGTGGAATCCGAAAATAATAAAAATATAGTTAACATTTAAATAGTTTACAAATTTAATAGTTTGGTAATATTTTTGAAATATATTTCTCAATATAGCAATATCATCAGTAATAATTTTGTCGTTGTAATTTGTGAAATAAATGTTTTAACAAAAATAATAAAAATTTTAATTATTGAAGATTAAAATTATTCATGAATCATTGAATTTCAGAAAATATTTAAATAGATCAATTTTCAGGGAAAATCGCAATAAAACATAATCTATATGAAATATAATCTATTTCAATCATAAAAATATTTTGTACTTTCGAAAAATATTCCGTTTATTGTGATATACGTCATGTTACAATATGAAAATGTTGTGATATATTAAATTTATTAAATAATAAATTGTCAAAATTAAAATATCATAATTAGAGAAAATTCTAAAAATAGAGTAATAAGGTTAATACTTTATTGTACAAAACTAAAGTAATAAATTTGATAAATATCGTCAATATATAAAGAATTAGGTATCCGAATGTTTTTATAAGAAAAAAAAGAGAATTTAAAATAATTAAGGAATTTAGAATCAAATCTGTTGAAGTTAATTGGAATTTGTAATATATTATTCGAAAATATATTTACAATAACTAGTACCTGTTGGATGATATTGCATACAATTTTAATATGAACAATACTTTCCTTCATTTTTAATGTAAAAGCAGATGTTTTTATGCAAGATATAGAGATTTCAATATTTCATTATTACTAATCTATGAAAACTTTTTAGGTAACATCACTGTTATTGTTTCGGTATAATATGTTATACGTTATTGTTTTCTACAGAGCCCATCTATTTCATATTCTGCAGTCTTGGAATCTTAATTGATGTAAACAGCAATTTTGTGATATGGTAAACCGCAATTCCATGGTAGAGTATAATTCAACCTATATCAAAGAAACGTTTTGATAGCATTTTTTCTTTTAATAAGTGGCATCAAATTATTATTTCTAGGAAACGGTATTCGAATACAATGTTCGTAAAAGAACTATTTTGTAGAATTTAATATACAATAATTGAAATGATACATATCATAATTTTGATAAATGAATGCAATTGTTAATAAGAAAAGTGACTTAAATTGGTAAACTCATGAAAAATAAAACTACATTCTCTTAAACATAAAATATTTTTTAATTTAATGACTAAATATAAAGATAATTTATTTAAGTTTTTTTAATAAATAATTTTATGTATTAGTCTATAGTTAAATATAGAAATTTTATTATTTAATTATTTTAATTTTATATTTTCATATTTGTTTGATATCAAGATAAAATAGCTTGCATCAAATGTTATAACAGCATATTCTCTAATATTTTTAAAAATGAGATTTATTAATTGTGTGACATACATTAATTAAATTTTTTTGAATCTGCAAAACTATATTGTAGCTCATTATTCATTTTATATCTTAATTTATTTCAACATTTTTTAAAATTTATTAATAAAAAATTTCCTTTTTTTGCAAATAGACACAGATGAGCCATTGTTCTATTTTGTTTAAGTACGACTTTGTAAAATAAAGTAACATAAGGTAACATGGAAAATGATTAAGTCAATGATAAACAAATATGATATTTAATTTTAGCTTTTCATGATTAAAAATACTTTTTTCTTATTATCTCTACTTTGAGCTTTTCTCAAAGTTGGAACTGTATTTTTAATGCAAGACTATTTAATTTCTTCATAATGAATTTGAAATAATTGTTTTTGGTTTTCTTTAGTTCCGGAACAAAAACAGAGCAGGATTACTTCCATAATCATATTTAATGCCCAATTTAAATTGAAACGAAGATTATGCGGAAAATTATTAATAAAAATATTTTTCTGGATTAAGGAAATAAAGTACCAATCATCTTTATTATCTTAAAGTAAATATTAAGTGCTTAAGTTATGAACATTTTGCATACAAATTTGATTTCTAAATAAAACATATTTCACTATAGAACAAGCAAAAGAAAATTTGAAACATGTAGTCACATATTCACTTCATTTGCAAAAGATATCCAGTATTTTCAATTTTGAAAGTTTCCTATTATAATGCCACAAAAGCTTTCTTTTCTAATAATGCTTATAATTTATTTTTAATTACAATTAATGAAATATCATTCATAAGATTTTTTTGCCAAAGATGTATTTTCATAATCAAGCATTTATCTTAATACTTAGCAGTCTCCATAATTTGGAAGCAGTTGTGGCATTTATCATTAAAAACCGGGTTTTTTTCTTAAAGCAAGATATTCATTAAAAGGAGAAATACCTATTTACTTACATTTGAAACATTTATTTTCACTATATAAATGATAAATTTAAAATAAATTTTAATGTGTGGGTGATTTTTAGCTATTTACTTTCCCAAAACGTTGTCCCTCAAGTTTTTGTTTTTTTAACTCTTCAAAAATAATGAAACAGAAAATCCTTGTATTCAAAAAAGAGATAGAAAATAATTTTATTTATACCTAATCCGTGTATTTTTAATGTGTTCACATGACCGGACGAATTTTACTTTTTTGTGCTAAGCTTATTAGTTATCCACATAAAACAAATTTGTTCTGCTGATATTCATCATAGGGTAAGAGCTTATTTTGAATGTAATAGCAATCATTATACATTGAAATGCGTACAGTAAAAAAATGAATGTATAAATAGAGTGCATGTTCTTTTTTTTAAAACGCTGAAATCCGTCCAAATAAAATCATGGAAGTTATACACAAGAACCAAAAACTCTCATGGGCAACAGATATCTTTAAGAATTGTAAGATGCAAATTTTTACACAGTTATTTCAATAAATGTCTCACAACCCAAAAAACTTAAGGCATGAATATTTTTTTCTGAAGAAACAAGTATAAAGAAAATTTAATTGAGATAAAATTCCTGACAAAAAGGCATTTAAATATTAACGCATTTTTTAGATAAACCCAGAATTATGTTTAAATTAATATTTATATAAAAAAATTAATTTTGCAGTTTTAGAAAATTTAAGAAAGCTCTTTCTTTTCAAATCTATTACAGCTGTATCATAAGAAAAGCAAAATTTACTTTTCAACCGAAATTTTTTAATTTATTTGATTTTCAGAGCACTCAGAATAATTTATTATGTGAATGAATAATAGCAGATTAAATACGAGTGAGAATAAGAAACTTTAATTACATATTTAATTGCATAATTAAATTAAAAGAAAAATTTTTACCAGTAAATTTTATGTAATATTTATAGGAAATAAATCATTTTATACAAAATAAAGCGTTCAATCAATCAGCTAATACAGAAACGATATTTTTAGTTATAATTATTAAATCCTAATATACGTTGCATACTTTTAAATGAAAATAGGAAACTGAGAAAAATGCTTAATGTATCACCTAGTTTAAAATTATTAATAACTTTAACTGCTTTATTTAATTCGTATCACATATCTTATTGGTAGGCATGATTTAATGAATTTTATTTTAACATAAATATGTGTTTGCAGCTCAAGTACAGCTAAAACTAACAAAATAAATTTGAAATTAAAAGAAATATAAAAGCTCAATTACTTAACAGTTGTAAAACATAAAAGGCAAAATTATGATATTTACTATAAAAATAAATTTTCTATATTGGTTAAATGTGCAGAACATGCCTATAATTCTAATTTTGAATGCATTAACATAGCTTTAAAAAGTCATCAGCGCTTAACATTTTTCACAGAATAAATTAAAAAAATATTTGCTAAACAAAGTAACACAAATGATAAGTGAAATTTCTTTTGGTTAAAATAATAATTCCACTGCAGTTAACTTTCATTCATAAAATTGAATAAATATTTTTCTTAAAAGGAATACTTCACAGGAAGTGGAACAGTCACAAGCATTTCTCCAGAATAATCTTTATATGAACATGATTAATAACTAAAATATTAAGAAATATTTAAGAAATGGTAAGAGAAATAAATGGTATAAGAATAATTTAAATCAGATTGCCACAGGTGATAATCTTCTGTCTTTAAAGAATGCAATCAAACTACAAGAGAAACGATGCCAAGTGGAACGGAGATTTAAAAATAAACACAACCTAATATGTATAGCTGTAGGGAATGAAATAAAAAGATTATTTCCCCAAATAGAAATTAGCGAAGGCAAATTGCGTTTTATCTTAAAATATTCTGAATTCTTTTATAATATTTTTTCAAATATCTTCATTTAATTGTAATGTAGAAACTTGTAAATATTGGAATTAGTAAGATGCACCATACCATTATAATCGTCACTTTAGTCCATTATATGGAATGATAAAAACTTTATTTTATACTTTATTACCTTAAGTAATTATTATAAAAAATGGTTTATTATGTTTAACATTTGTGTGTGTGCTTGGGTTTTTTTAATTAATTTATATTACCTAAACGCATGCATGTTTGTTTAGTTATGCATATTAAGAGCATAAAAATTAAGTATGATTGAACATAAATATTTTGTATAGCTTGAAGTATGTAATACTTCCATACAGCTTATGTACTCAAGTTATATTATATTTGAAATGAATAGTCTATTTTTAATACATTATCCTATATTTGTTGCTCATATTTAAATAGATGGCCGAAATTTTTGAGAGAGATATTCTGATTTCAACTTACTACATTTTCAAGCGCTATCGGTGAAATATTGTTTTTATAAAATTTTATTCTTAATTTCTTGTATTTTCGAAATGGTAAAAAGTGATTTTTTTGTCAAAAGCAATCATTTATTGGGAAAGTTACATGAATGTAATGTATGCAATATATATATATATATATATATATATATATATATATATATATATATATATATATATATATATATATATATATATATATATATATATATATATATATATATATATATATATATATATATATATATATATATATATATATATATATATATATATATATATATATATATATATATATATATATATATATATGTAGAAAGATAGATAGATAAATAGATAGTGGTATAACATATCAATTCAAGTATACTAATAGCAATATTTTAACGCAATTATGAAAATAAAAGTTTCCAATAAACTAGCTTATTTCTGAGTTGACATTAAAACTTCAATAATACTTTTAAAATTAATTTTACTATAATGTAACAGAAAAGAAATAATACACTCATTGTTTTCTCATTAATCAAGGGCAACTTATTATTGCTGAAGAAATTTCATTTATATATTTCGCTACATTTTTTAATAAATATGTTGTATCAAAAGTATTCACTATAAAATGGAATAAATGTTTGCTATTTATTCCGTAAACCTTTATGGATTATTTTATTCTTTGTCTACAAAATTAGTTACATAATAAACTGTAATTTAAAATTAAGTTTAACACGCTTATTTTAAAAATCTTAATTTTTCAACAATTATTTTCTTATTACCTAAAATTGGAGAACTTGATAGATTCAAAATATTTAATTTTTTTCACAATATTGAAAACTTATTTCGATAATTTGTGCCAAAATCGTTACAATAAATAATTACAGTAAATCTATATTATATTTGTTACAATAATACGCATAATGAGCTCATTGCATTAGTAAATATTATACGGATTATCAAGACAAATGTATTGTTCTTTTTCAATTATTACGGTACAAGTTATGTAAATAATTTTCATACATCGTGCAAAGAAAACTAAGTATTTTGAATCCATTGAACTCTATTTCAATTACAAATTCTAGTTACGCACAAGAGAAATTTTGGTTTCATTCATACTTTTATTAAAGCTGATTTAATCACAAATAAAGGCATTTCATATTCAATTTAAATTTATGAATATTAAATTTTATACGTTAAAAATATTCACATCATTATTATTAGCATAATACAACAGAGAAAATAATGACTACCAATATGCAAGGCTGAAAGTAATGTTGTTATAATGATTAGAGTTTATGAAGTAAGGTGATTAGATTATTAAATGAGATTAGCATCATTAAGTATTAGTATTATATAATAAGACGTATATTAAAAGAGACTTTAAGAAAAAAGAGACTTAAATTGGTTCGTATAGAAATACAAATATATTTTAACATACTTCAAAAATCATTTAGACAACATTCAGAATGTATGTCAATAAAACAGTTACTGTTGACAGTTATCATCAGCTAAAAGACTGCCTTTATTTACCTGAACCAGATCAAACAACAAAAAATTGCTTGTTAAACAGATGAATTTACAGAAGATTCCCACAAATAAAAGTAACTGTTAAAAAATGTTTTACTACAATTCAAGTTTTTTATTGATAAAAAAATTGTTAAATAAAGTAAAATCATTATTGTACAATGTATAACTAATAGCTTTTATCTTCGTGCCTTTAACAACAGACCTTAAACTTTTTAGAATGACTTCCGAAGTTAAGAGAAAATTATTTCATTCTAGAAGTAAATTTTTGAATTTTTTTGTGTACACTTGTTTTAGATTTACCAATTTATTCTATATGAATCTTTATACTCAATAATTCAATGGGTTGAGATGAGGAATTAATGCAAGCTTTTGTTCTATCTAAATGAAGGATAGACAATTAATTCAGTTTGTACTGCTGTTGAATAATCTTTGCTTTGTAAGCAATTGCTGATTCCTGTTGAAATGCGAAGGAATCTTTTGTAAATAGTTGTTTGCCTTTTTGTGAGATTTTAGTACTTTTTTAATTAATATTTTTTTTTCTATTTTAACAACTTTTCAATAAAAAGAGGCAATCCTTTTCCTTTTTTTTTTTTTTGCACACCAAACCGTTACTGAAAATGGTTTCTGTAACATCTTAATATAATTTTTAGTTTGAATGGATATTCTGCATTGGTTTTGCTTAAATCCTTTATTTTACCTATTATGAAATGCTTCTTTCAAAAATAATTTCTCATCCGAAAATACGATCTCATTAGCAACATGCCTTTTTAGTAACTCTTCGCACTTTCTTAGTTTTAAAAATTTATTTGTCTAGGTCAGGGCTTCTTAAACTATGGGTCGCGACCCCATTTGGGGTCGCGTAGCAAAGTTCTGGGGTCGCAAGAGTTAAAATACAATTAAACAGAAAATGTTTTTTAACTTGTATAATTATTGTTATAAAGATAAAATAACAATTATCGTAGATAAATATATCATAAAATCTTCTAGTTCGGAAAGATTGTTTGTACCTGCATTTCTATTAAGAATATTATAATACTTTTAATAGAAATGCAGGTACTAAACCGAAACCGAAATGATCCTGAGAAATATTATCAACAAAATTTCTAGGTATTATTGCTGAAGAAACTATATAAGCATTTCGTTTTATTCTCATTTAGCCATTGTTTGATTGTGAACGAAGTGCATGCCGAATTTTCCGAATTTTTCAGTTTAATAATAATAAATACAATTTTATAATTTTTTGTGCAATTTTTAATTTTAGATTTTTGTATGTTTCAAAACGAATTCTAAACTTATATATTTTTATATGTATATGTATATTGTTACCTAATAAATAAATCATCAAAAAATATTAATTTATTTTTCTTTTATATTTGTATGGGGTCGTCAAGAAACTCGCAATCATAAATGGGGTCGTGAATTACAAAAGTTTAAGTAGCCCTGGTCTAGGTTAATCTATAAGCAGTCATTTTCTTGTAAATTTTTAATTATAAAGACAATTTGGCAAATTTAAGTCCCAAGAAATTTTTCCGGCAGATTGTCCAGGAAGTTTTTTTATTCTTTGTTCATCCACTTCCTTTGCTTCCACCCTTTTAACATATTTCTACACTCGTTATTGCTTTAAAGTAATTTAAATCTTTTAAAACAATCTTTTTGACACATTTAAGCATTTCAAAATTTTAAAAATGTCACAATTTTACTTTCCTTTTTAAACGAAGTTCGAGAATTAAGCTTCGTTTAGCACCCATCCTGTAATAAAAAGAACAAAAGAGATTTTAATTTTTAAAAAAATCACCTGCATTAATATTTTAAGATAAAAACAAAACTATTAAATGATGTCGACAAATAAAAGAATTTATGAATAAAAATTACGCCCGAAAACATTTCCATCTCATATCGTGTGAATAAACAATATATATATAATGTTTTGTACATTGTTATGTGATGAATTCATATTCATAGCTCATTTTTATCAAAAGCTGAATTGATTATATTTTATCAAATAATAAAAAATTAAAACATTATTTGAAAAGTTTATTCAATTATCAAAAAACATTTCATTTTTCTAATAAATGAATAATCATTTATTCATAATTAATTATTTATTTTTAGTAATCAATATGGTTGTTGTACGTATTAATAACTAAAGCAATATCACACACCCCTTTCTTACACTAGCTAATCGTTATATGTAATTTTTTTATATCGAATTTTACAGTAATCCTATTCCATTTGTATCTTAAAAAACTTTACAAGCAAACAATTTAATTCTTTTGACTGTATGCATTTGATTCCTGGAACCAAGGGTACGCGTACCTTCCTGGGGCTTGTCATCGCGCGTCGGCAGGTGGTGGATTGCCGAACGTCCTGTAGGAATGACAGGATAGCCTTGAATATAGAATCAGAGGCCGCGAACCAGCTCCCGTAAACCCTGGTGTTATGCGATCCGTGCCTAGGGCTAATTGGCACCGCGATATTGGTGTCTTAACGAGCCTCTAGATGCCTGTCGAACTTCTAGAGTAATTTGCCTTGCCCAGTAACTCAGGCAATGTTGGGTGGACTATTACCTGAGCTTATTAAATGTTATCTTGTGGCTGAAAAGACACAAGATATAACAAACCTTTCTGCATTTGCTGGTTAAGCCTCGGAAGTAGATCTTGCTGAAAAAGACAAGGGAACTCAGAGGCAATCTTGTAAAGGGCAGCAATGAATCCTACACTTGAGGTAGAAATGACCTCCAAATCATCTTATTCTGGTGAAAGTCAGGAAGCTATCCCTTGTATGACTGACTTTCTGACCAGATGGGACTGTTTCAGCAAGACTCTATCTTCTGGAAATGTCATACGCAAGTGGAAACGGTACAGCATATCATTTACGAGTGTGAGGCTCTTGCCCTCCCTACATTAACTTCTTTAGGCATCATCCATACTAGAGAATTACACCTAGACTCCATTAAAAGGTTATCGGACTTTATTAATAAAGTGGGTTACCCGAGCAACTGGAACTAGGAAACATTGGGTTTGGAGTTAATGGTACAAAATGCTGATAAAAGCAGAGGCTCCCAATGACATACAAACCCAATTTTAAGAAGAAGAAGAAGAAGATGCATTTGATTTATGCTCAGTGTTATTAATTTTTGTAATTTTAAAAATCAATATTTTCTATTTTATTTACATCGTGATATTTTTTGTCCAAATTTCTCTAGTACCAAATATTGAAAGAATTAAAATTTTTCAACATTTTAAATATATATTAAAGATTTTTGAACTTGCATTTAGAATGTAAATGCATCCAATAGAATTTTAAATATTACATTTTTATAAAATTTTGAGTGTTGACGATACAATTAGAAAATGTTTAGTATGGTAAATTGCAGTATGGTAAAATGAAAATATATTTGGAAATCATATTGTCACTCTTTTAATTGAGTCTGTAATCTTAGATTCCTTTCTCATTTATGTAATACATCTTTAAATATATATATCATCAAGTAATTATTTTTAAATAGTTTTTATAAAAGACGAAAAGAATTTAAAATCTTATACAACATCACTTTTTGAAAAGTGTAAATAAAATAACCTACTATTGTCCTTTTCCTTTTGGATCAGATAAAATTAATCTCACTTGTGTGCCTTGAAGCTTTAATTTATTTGAAAGCAACGCAATATGCTTAAATGTTTTTTCATCTATAGTGAGTTGCTAGTAGTGATATTAGTTTCAAAATTTCTATATTCGATGATAATTACCTTTAATATTTTCAAAAATAAGATGATTTCGTTGTTAATATTTATGCTTTATTAGTTTGTTTTTCATAAATAAATGATTGGAGATGATAAATAAATAAATATGTGGCCTATGTGTGTGCTTACAAAGATGTTTCTGAACTATATGGTAATGTTATATCTCAAAACAAATATAATCTAAAACCTTGAATGAGCCGTAACGTACATTTTCTCAATTGCCGTTTTATATGGCCTGTTTGTCAGTTATTCTGATGTATCAGTTCATTACAGTTTTTCTGATTCATTATAGATTTTTCTGATTCCTTATAGTTTTTTTCTGATTCCTCATAGTTTTTTTCTGATTCATTATTGTTTTTTCTGGTTCATCATAGTTTTTTCTTATCCATCATATTCTTAAGATTATATTTTTTCAATTTTTATAGTTATTATATTAAAATATCAGTTTATAAACCAAATAAAAAATTAAATTTACAACTTTTTATAAAAATAGGGAATTTAAAGTTCATTTTAAGCATTCGTTTTATTTGCAATGCAAGCAAAGTCAATTGGAAAAGATGCAAAGAAAAATAATATTTTAACTGATTATAAAAAATGGTACAAATTATACAGTAAACTGCAGTTTTATAAACACTATTTGAAAAACCGCTGTAGTTGGAAAGTACTTTTTCTATCCATGTAATAAGATCTGACCATCAGTAATTAAAGTTATATAAAATTTTAGTATTATTATGTAAAATATTTGTAATTGGTAAATTAGAAATTTTTCACGCTATTGAAACTTTTTAATTAATAAAAATTCGATTAATCACAGATTTAAGAGACTGACGGAAAATCTGCTTATGTAAATTGTCCAGCAATCTCAAATGGATTAACTTATAACATCATACATAGTACAATACTCCAGTACTTGTACTGATTGTACATAACGTACAATCCTCCTGATGATTCCTAATAATTTTGAACCAGGGTTCGGCGTGACGAGTTCTAGCTAGATTAAGAATTCCTGATCTAGCAAGTTTCTCAGCCCACCACATCCGCTTATATATATTAGACCCTATGGAACGTGCACTAACTCTCATTATTTGGCTGGCTCAGGTATAGAACTCATTACATTTTGGTCTGCAGAAATATCTTTTTCTCCTCAGTCAGATCACTGCGATCGAAAATATATCTTTTTAACGTGAAAGTAAGCTAGTTTCAAATTGGAATCCTATTATTTAAAAATTTTTCCTAAATTAAAAGTTCACTATAATTTTCTAAATTTTCTATGTATTGATTATTTTTGGAATAAAATGTATCTTTTTGTAAGAAAACATGTATAATCAAAATTCCGGCGAGATTAAAAGCGAGAGAATGGAAGAAATAAAATACAGCCTCATTAATCTTAGTGATTCTAGCAGTGGATAATTAAGTCTGTTATTGCCGTATCTTGAATAATAGCTTCTATTATTGTGTTAAATTGCAAATCAAGATCTGAAAAAGACCGGCGTGTCAAGAATTGAAACAAATTATAAAAGTTCTTTTATTTTTTGAACAAAGATACTCATATCATTAGTTTTTGATGGTAATCACTTTGTTTGATTGATTTGATAAAAATGCTGTTTTCTTTTTCAGAGTTGGTGTATTTTACGAATATTCCAGCATTTTCGAAATAATTTGAAGGGGTTTAAAGTAAAAATATTACATTTAGTTCAAGATAGCAGTATAGCGAAAGATTCTTTGCAAATAAAGTTAATCATTGGAAATAAATTCAGAAATAGGGGAAGAATGCACTAGAAGTTTTGTAGTACATCATTATGCCGATAAGACATGACTGATTACATGTTTTAAATAGAAACGAAATCCAAGCTGTAATTGAGAAAGTAAAAAAGACAACAGTAAAATGCATAATTGTGCTTCCTAGAAAACTCTATGCAAGCACTTATTACATAATTCAGTTAAATCATATTTTTCTGTTTCTTAGAAATTACCTAATATTATTCAATTGCGTTTTACTTACAATTTCAAAGGAAACACTTTGTATTGAAGTACATGAATATACCAATAAATACTTGAATTATAATTTATTCTATTCATTTCATACTTTCCTCATTTTACGGGTGATATTCCTTTCTTGTGTCTCGATTTAAAAATCCTGATTTATAATTTCAACATTTTGTACCACTTTTAACACATGAAATTTCACGCATTGTAACTGAATTAAAATTTTCTGCTGTTGTTACTTATTGCATTTGGACAAATCAAGCTCGCTATGCCATTGGCTATGCGAATTTAAGTCAGTAGGGTGGGTCTTTCGTTTAACCAGAGCAATACGAAAGTGAAAATACGACTTTGCGCTAAACTACTCTGATAAATGGCACCACCAGATCCCTCATTTTTGACATTGATATGAAGCTTGAGGAAATTCGCTCCAGAACTTTACACCCATGGTAACAGCTCAATGACCGACAATGACTTTCTATTCCACAGGTATAACGAGCATGTATATAACATGAATTCTGTGGTTCTTTCCCGGCATTGGAATCAAACACAGACCTTCAGAACGGAAGTCTGATGCCCTAACCACTAGGCTAATATGGCCCTAAAATTTTCTAGTTGGTTGATAATTAGAAGTTTGAAAAGTCCAGCAACTTTTAAGCAGCTACACAAAAAGTTTGAAGAACGAATTAATTATTTCTAAGAAATCATGTTTACATAAGTGTTTAAATTTATGTTAATAACCTCTACTACTAAGCATTTGATCATTGACTGTTAAATATTTCTCCAATTATCATCTATAAAGATTTAAATGTTAAATAACTTGCAAATCTTAAATTACTCTTTCATGTTATGTAGATGCATTCCATGGTATTTTAAAATCCCATATATAAAAGATATTATAAAGCTAATATAATGTAAAGGAATTAATAAACAAGATGATAGATGGTGAAAGTATGATATTTTCTTTTCAAATCTCAATTTTTTTCTCAAAAATGAAAATTTCTGAAAAGTGGTAGTAAGAGAAGAAAAGTAGTTTTTATAAGAATAATAATAGGATACTGTTATTATTAAATAAAAGTAATGTAAAATCATCAAAAAAATCTGTAAAAATTTTAAAGGTTTGATGAATCCAACTTTTAAAATTTTTGCAGATTTTTTTTGATAATTTTACATTACTTTCATTTAAAATTTAAAAGGAAATTTAAAAATGGATTAACATAGATTAAAATTTATATTTTGTGCATTATACTATCTCAAATAATTAAAAAAAATATTTCATTAGCTCTGATAAAAATATAGGAAATAATTGTTGAATTTAAAACTTAAAATATTGGACCCAAGCACAGTGTGTGTATTTTGAAATGAACAGAGCAGCTAGTTTAAATTTATAAATAAGTTCATTTTAATAATAATACCCATAATGCATGATTTCAGTGGATATTCATTTTATGATTGGTTTAAAAAATGACATTATACTATATTTTAAAAAATACTTACAAGTTTTTTCATTAACTGAAAATTTTTTGCTTGGATCATAAATTATCATATTTCTTAAGGAAATAAGATTTTACTTGTTGATAAAGCATAAGGAAGCTAAAAGCGGAAAGTTTAACACTGGTATTAAACGCTGCATTAACCATTATTTTAAATGCATGCTTGGACGTATTTACAACGAAGAAATAATTTCCTTGAAATTAAAGTGTTTGTGCAAAGTTGTACATTTCTAAGGATAATTTTATCTTCTGATACTCGTGTCTAATTCTCATCTTAGACTAAAAACATAACATTAAAACATTCTCCATAAATGGTAATTAAGAAATAATATTCACAGTTAATTAACCTTCTGCACATGAGAGACTAAACTGGAAAATTCTGTTGTAATGATTTTAAAAATTTATTCAACATCGATTAAACTGAAATTAATTAAAAAAGAGCATAAAAAATAGAAAATCTTACAATATCCTTTTATATTAAGTCTTATCATTTTCTACAACAATGTACTACTTTCGAGAGAGGTCTCTAAAGATTCTTTATTATAAAATTTGTTTATTTTTTATAACTTTTGTGACTTATTTTATGAAGCCCAGCGGCTTAGTGGCAGCGTTTCACGCTCCCATGACACAGGTCCAAGGTTCGATCCTCGGGTTGGGCATGGTTGATTCAGCAATTCATCCCTTCACTGGGTCGATTAACTGAGTACCAAGCATGCTTGGGAACTAAACACTGGGGTTTTACGTTAGGCTGACCACCTGTTTGGGACATATGCTTCGCACCCCAGGGTGCACGGTCATGAAAACAGTTATGGGCACTGTAGGCCTTGGCCCATATGGGCGGTCATGTCATGGAGTTTAGTTTAGTTTAGACTTATTGTATAGTTCTACATAGCAAAATAAGCGTGAACCAAAAAATAATTGTTCTTGATAAGAAACAAAATCTAAAAATTATAAAAACGTCTAAGACTTGATATAAAGTAAGGATATTAATGAGAAAACAAAATGCAGGAAATTTAAATCCTTCAGAGAATGTTAGAAAGTAAACAAAACAAAATAAACATTGAGGTAGAATTTTTGATTTATTATGCTCTAATCATGAGATAACACTCTTAAGAGTGAAAGGCTTGAGTTCAATTCCAGTCACAATTGAACAACGGGAGATGAATATTACGTTTCTGCCTGCATATACGTCTGAACGGATGCGTGGGAGAGTGCTAGGGATGGATGGATGCATGGGAGAGTGCTAGGGACGGACGGATGCATGGGAGAGAGCTAGGGACAGACGGATGCATGGGAAAGTGCTAGGGACGGACGGATGCATAAGAAAGTGCTAGTGAGGGACGGATGCGTGGAAAAGTACTAGGGATGAACGGATGCTTGAGAGAGTGCTAGTGAGGGACGGATTCGTGGAAAAGTACTAGGGACGAACGGATGCTTGAGAGAGTGCTAGTGAGGGACGGATGCGTGGGAGAGTGCTAGAGATGGACGGATGCTTGCAAAAGTGCTAGGGATGGACGGATGAGTGGGAGAGTGCTAAGAACGAACGGATGCTTGAGAGAGTGCTAGGGAGGGAGGGATGCATGGGAGCGTGTTAGGAACGAACGGATGCTTGAGAGAGTGCTAGTGAGGGACGGATGCGTGGAAAAGTACTAGGGACGAACGGATGCTTGAGAGAGTGCTAGTGAGGGACGGATGCGTGGGAGAGTGCTAGAGATGGACGGATGCTTGCAAAAGTGCTAGGGATGGACAGATGAGTGGGAGAGTGCTAAGAACGAACGGATGCTTGAGAGAGTGCTAGGGAGGGACGGATGCATGGAAAAGTACTAGGGACGAACGGATGCTTGAGAGAGTGCTAGTGAGGGACGGATGCGTGGGAGAGTGCTAGAGATGGACGGATGCTTGCAAAAGTGCTAGGGATGGACGGATGCATGGGAGAGAGCTAAGGACAGACGGATGCATGGGAAAGTGCTAGGGACGGACGGATGCATAAGAGAGTGCTAGTGAGGGACGGATGCGTGGAAAAGTACTAGGGGCGAACGGATGCTTGAGAGAGTGCTAGTGAGGGACGGATGCGTGGAAAAGTACTAGGGACGAACGGATGCTTGACAGAGTGCTAGTGAGGGACGGATGCGTGGGAGCGTGTTCTTCTTCTTCTTCTTCTTAAAATTGAGTTTGTATGTCATTGGGCACCTCTGCTTTTATCAGCATTTTGTACCATTAACTCCAAACCCAATGTTTCCTAGTTCCAGTTGCTCGGGTCACCCACTTTACTAATAAAGTCCGATAACCCTTTAATGGAGTCTAGGTGCAAATCTCTAGTATGGATGAAGCCTAAAGAAGTTAATTTAGGGAGGGCAAGAGCCTCACATTCGTAAATGACATGCTCTGCCGTTTCCTCTTGCATATGACATTTCCAGCAGATAAGGTCTTGCTGAAACAGTCCCATCTGGTCAGAAAGTCAGTCATGCTAGGAATAGCTTCCCGACTTTCACCAGAAGATGGTTTAGAGGTAATTTCTACCTCAAGTGAAGGATTCCTTGCTGCCCCTTTACAAGATTGCCTCTGAGTTCCCTTGTCTTCTTCAGCAAGGTCTACTTCAGAGGCATCACCTGCAAATGCAGAAAGGTTTGTTATTTCTTGTGTCTTTTAAGCCACAAGATAACAATTGAAAAGCTCAGGTAATATAAGTCCTCCCAGCATTGCCTGAGTTACTGGGCAAGGCAAATTACTCTAGAAGTTCTCCAAGCAACTAGAGGCTCCGTTAAGACACCAATACCGCGGTGCCAATTAGCCCTAGGCACGGATCGCATAACACCAGGGTTTACGGGAGCTGGTTCGCGGCCTCTGATTCTATATTCAAGGCTATCCTGTCATTCCTACAGGACATTCGGCTATCCACCACCTGCCGACGCGCCTGGTGGCTGTGCTCAAGCCCCAGGAAGGTACACGTACCCCCTGGTTCCAGGATGGGAGCGTGTTAGGGACGAACGGATGCTTGAGAGAGTGCTAGGGAGGAATGGATGCGTGGGAGAGTGCTATGGACGAACAGATGCCTTAGAGAGTGCTAGGGAGGGACGGATGCGTGGGAGAGTTCTATGGACGGACGGATTCTCGGGAAAATGCTATGGAGGGATGGTTGCGTGGGAGAGTGCCAGGGTTGGACGGATGCCCAGTATCTATGAATAGTTCACCCAAAGGCCAAACTACGTTGTGGATCTAAGAATTCCTTATATAAAAACTTTAAGCTGTTAGTCTATCCCGCACTCGATGTGAAATAAACAGGAATCTCAAATGGTATTAAATTTTTAATGAACATGATAAAAACAATCAAAAGTTTTACATTAATAAGAATTTTGAATAAGAATAAGAATAAGAATAAGAATTTTGAATATGAATAAGAACAACGTTTTATCAAACAAGAAACTCTTTATATTCCTGAAACTGATCAAGTTTTTGCAGTAAAACATAATGAATAGTTGTCTAGTCTTAAAATAAAATTTTATAGATGATGAATTTATACCGTGTGACAGACACTGTAAAAAATAGCCACTTGTGATGGAAATATTCTGTTGTCTGAACATAGATTATCATGGAGTACTGCATTAGCAAATTCAGCGATGTTATTTAAATGTTTTAAAACAAATGGAAAGGGAATTCTTCTTATAATCGTGATAAATAAGATAAAAAAATCTAGGTAATAGAGCATTTGAATAATAAACAATTAAATAGAAAACAAAATTCTATGTAAAGCTACTTGTGTTTCCTGAGAATTGAATAAAAATATTTAATAAGACTTTTTTTTTTTAATAAATTGTTTGATGTATAGTCTCTTTAATATTTTAAATATAGATAAATTCCAACCTAATGATGGAGAAAAATTCAATATTATCATTTTTCTGTTTATAAATATAGTATTTAAAAAATAATTAAAAAAAAACATGTCTTAATGAATATAATATGAATAAATTATCTAATGAATTAAAATCATTTTATCATTTAAAGAGTTTTACACACAAACAATACTTTTGTAATCAAAATTCCTTCAAAAATTAACTTAAAAGTTGATAAAGTGTTTCTCATGTTTCCATGTTTCATGTTTTCGTCACACAATTTTTCATTCATATTACTATTTTTAATCTATTTTTTTAAGTTTTCAAAATGTAAAATATTAAAAAAGTACTTTATAACTAAAATTAGAAAATAATTTATTAATTAATTGATAACATTCAAAATAAACATGGTAAATTTGATTAAAAAAGGCTTAAAGTATATTGAATTTGTAAATAATATTCTAAAACTTTTTACTTCTTCTATATTTACTATTAATAGATTCTCACATTACATCCACATGGGTTTGCTAATAGATTTTTTTAATATAAAAGTGTTCTTAAAATTTGGAAATGAATCTGTAAATTTAGAAAATGTAGTTCTTCAAGATATCAGCAGATTATTATGCACAATTTTTATGAGTTTCCAAATCCACAATCTCATACTCATAGCAATCAAACAGCTTCACTGAAGAGAAGACGATCCTTCAAGAAGATAATTATCCTTTAAAAAATCTTAACGAATTAGAATTGAAAACACGTAATGATGAGTTTAGTGTAAAGTACAAAAACGTCCTTGAAAATTAAAAAAGAAAGTTAAGACTGACATTATAATTGCCATTCCTATGTTTCAACGTTTTCTGAGAGAATTTAAGTACTTATTTCAGTAAATAAAATATGGAAATATCTGAGAAATAGTTATGTATAAGTTCCATCTTGAGAAGAATCTCATCAAATTCTGCAGACTTTGAAAAAAATTTTTTTTAAATACCATTGATAACAACATGTATTAAACAATCTGTCATAAAAAGTATACTTCCGAAGTGGCAATTATGTCTTGTTCTCATTTCAGTAACCTATTGTTGCTGGCCCATTTAAGTAACTTAAACTAAACTTCATAAACAAGGAAATATTGATGAGTCAGAGAAATATCTTAAGAAAATTTCAAAATATATGAAGAAAAATCATTTTCTCAATAAGAAATAGAGAGCGATACATTTCTTTTTAATTCCTGGTTTTTTAACTCGATATTTTATAGGTACTAAATTAATAATATCACTATAGATTTTGGCTATAATTGTTATGATGCAATTTCTTAAACTTAGATTATTATTATATTTTTAAAATGTTCATTAAACTTAAATAAATTTCAAATTGTTTACCTTATTTTTAAAGAAATTGTAATTTTATTTGTCTGTGCCTTATTCCCCACACAATCATTCTGTCACAAATTTTTGAGAAATTAACCGAATCTCAGCCTATTTCTGATGTATATTAGACCCAGAAACTATTAACTTTATATTTTTCCTGTGAATTTTATTCTTCAATGAAATTGCCTTTTTTGCTTTTTGAGAAATAGACAAGGTGAAATGGGATATGCAATAATAAACTTATAGCATACACAATAGGTTTTGCATGTAAAAATCTAACATATGATAAATGAAAAATTTATTCATGATCATTTATGATGTGAATTTTTTAGGTTTTTCTTCAAGAATTAAAGAATTTTCCTGTTTATTAAATTCTAATACAATAGATTTTGCTAATGTTTGTGCCTAGCTTCTTTTGAACTTATAAGATATTCACAGAATTTTCTTATAACCTTATTAAGACATCTCTCATGTTCGATAGCATGTAATTTTATTTAACTTCAGTAATTAAACAATTATTTTATTTAATAAATTAAATATAATTAAAATATTTAAAAAAATGTGAAGAATTTAAACAATTTAAAGAAAAATTAAATTGTTTGCAAGTAGTTCTTAAATTTCATTTAAATATTAACTTGTGAATAAGTTACATAAATATCAAAATCGCTTTTGCATATAAAAATAAATTTTGAGTCCCTAATAATGAACTTATATCTCTTTTAATTTTAATTATAAAAAATTAATATAACTAGTTAAATTATCAAGAAAATTTACATCTATTTAGAAAACTTTTAAATCTTTTATTTTCAAGAATTTAATTTTTAAGGGCAACCTGAAACATTAACTTAACCATAGAAATTAATATATCTTAAAAATTAATAGAAAAATTGAAATATTGTTCTACTCAATTAAATTTTAAATACCAAAAACATTTCGTTGAATTACGTGTGTGATAAATAAACCTCATTATGGAATGTTTGAAAAGATTTGTGATTAAATGAATGTATAGCAAATATAACCTTCATCAGATATTTCTTAATCTTGCTCAGTAATTTCTATTCTTATATGAATTTTAGACATTGAAATTAAGTTTAATTCAATTTAAATCTGAAATTTTGTAGATATTTTGGTTCTGTATCGAATATCTAAAAGAATGTTTCTGAAATATAAGCTTTTAGATCTTTCCGTATTAAAAGTGACATTTGAATCACACAAATGCAAAATAATGTATTCCAACATTTGATTTTGCATTTTTGTTTTCCTCTTTCCTACTTGAAAATGTTTTCTTTTTCTTCGGACAACGCTGAAATTATCTCTCTCACTAAAATGATTTAAATAGAATCCACTTTAAAATAATGGGAACTCGAGTATAAACTTTATTCATATTTTTTGAATTATTCATAAAACATAGCTAGAAAAGATAAAAATTTAGAAAATGACTGCATTTTAAGAAATAACTTTAAAATGTCAACTAAGTAAGCAGAAGGGTCAAAATCCATTTTGCAGCTTAAGGCATTAATATTACATAAATATAACGTCAAAGTTGTTTTTCTAAGTAATGAGCGATTGGTTTATTTTAAAATGAGCTTCAAAATGTTTAGCAAAATATTTTATCGTGTTAAAACCAATTTAAAACATTACTCTTAGAACTTTTAACTATTAATGATGTAATAGACATTTTAAATATTTTATTTTTTACAAATATAAATTACTTAAAGTCATCAAATATACCTACATGAATATAAGATAAACAACATCTGGGTTTAGAATGTGCCTTTAAGTTTTTTTTAATTGCGATAACTGTCACACTTACTTAATGAAGTTTAAAATATTTTAATAATGTTGTACGTTGGAAATGCTCTCCGAATACAAATGCATGATTTCTGGGAATATATTTAAAAAAAAGTTATCAATTTTCACTACGCATAGTTAACCTGTTAAATTTAATTTCCTAATCTTTTAAATGGACACCTTTAAGTCATAACAATGCTCAATTACTAAATAAAGAAAACATGTTTTGAAAACTTGCTTAAGCAAAATGTCTATTTCTTATTATTCAAAATTGATGAGGACTGATCACAAAATCTTGCGCTATATGAAAAAATAATATTTTACCACGAAGCCACGGTTAATACCATAAACTGTTTGCATGACTAACAAATGTTCTGAAGAAGATTTGGACAATCTTAATATGAATTTGACGTTTATATTTTGCCTAAGTTTAAACACCATAACTTTATTCTATCGCCCATTCCTGATTCCAGTTATATTGTCGCCACACTGCCTGTTATGAATTTTGAATAGATAAATTTTGTAGTTATAAGAAATAAATCAATTATTTAGAAATGAAGAATTGTAACGGAGTTCTGAATAATATATATTTTCCTATTATTGAATTGTTTTTGAATTATTGTTGTTGTTGTTACTAATGACACTTGGACAAACCAAGATCGCTATGCCTTGGTTAAGCAAATTTAAGTCAATTGGGAGCTTCTTTCGTTTTTAATCAGAGCATCATGAAGGTGAAAGTACGACTTTGCTCTACACACATGCCATAGGTACCCGTTTATAGAATAGACAACCATTCACACCTCATTCATACAAGGAAAGGACAAAGACAGGATAGATAGAGAGAGAAAGTACATCCATGCCCGAACCAGGATTTGAACCCAGGACCTCCTTATTCACAGTCAGGCATGCTGACCATTGAATTATAATTTCACTTACTTCAGATATTTTAGAAACGATGAAAATATCAATGAAAATTACTCAAAAATCTTTCATCGTAAGCACATATTTTTTGCATAATGATGAATTCAGAGAAGAATATTTCAAAGTCAATGGAAATAGAAAAATAAAGAAACAAAATTAGAATGACTGTAAAAACTTATTAACTAAAATTCGAATATAGTACATTGATATATTTTTAGAGCTTACAATTCTGTTTTTCATCGTAATAGATAATTTGACACTACGTAAAATACGAACGCTAAAATGGAACTTTTTGCAAACCATTTATACATCTACCAAACATTTCGTAGGTAATGAGCCTATTCACTTATTACGAGGAAGAAAACTCTGAAAGTTTTCAAGTTCCATCTGCGACAGACATTATATATATATATATATATATATATATATATATATATATATATATATATATATATATATATATATATATATATATATATATATATATATATATATATATATATATATATATATATATATATATATATATATATATATATATATATATATATATATATATATATATGTATATATATATATAAAATATATATATATATATATATATATATATATATATATATATATACACTCATAAAATCATTTTATAAGATACAATTTTTTTTGGAAATAAAGACAACTTTACTAGTTTCATCCTTAAATATGCGCAGAAATATTTTAAGTGGCAACAACATAATAGAGAAAACAAAGAAAAGAATTTGTAATTAAAAAATAAAAATAGTTATTAGGAAAGAGTTTAAAAAATGTAAATGTAGAATTAAATCAATATTCAGAATACATGAAATATTATATTTAATAAATTTTCAGAACTGAGAAGAAAATTATTCAATAAGAAATTTTATTTTTAACTTGTTAGCATAAAGGCTATACATTTGCATTTTCTCCGAAATTTAATTATTCTATAAAATGAATCCTTAAAATTGATATTTATCATTATGATACCAAAAATTGCTTACATTTTAACTTTCAATATTTTAAAATATAAACTTAATTGCATGTTTTTCATGTCTGAAACTCTTGGAAATGATCCTTATGTTAAAAATTAATTCATTATACATATGCAGTTTATGTATCAAGATAAATAACGCTTGTAAATAAAAATAAATCAAATTTTACATTATTTCTCAATTTATAAGTTTTTAATTATTTAAAATAGATGTAATATTATGTAGAAAATTTCTGTAGCTTTCCAAAAAATAAGTACATAATATATTTCAATAATTTTTGTTACAACATTTAAATATGACAATATAAATATTACTGTAGACGATGACAATAAGTTGAGTCTGTTATTAATGGAATTAAAATTATCATTCATTCGTTTTTTTTATTTCAATATATTTCTTTTCTAGTATAACAGTATATTCACATTCAGAAATTTATTTATAGAATCAAGAACAAACTCACAATATTTTTTTTAAATTTTATTTAATATCTGTCTCATGATTCTATGGAATTATTGATATAAATTGGTAATTAAATTAATTAGAAGAGTGTACTTTCTTTTTATATAAATTATTTACTGTTTTAATTGAGTTTAAATAGTATAATACATGATATATTTTAAGTTAAAATTTTACTAAATTATTTTTTACAAAATTTAAAAATCAAAATATTGAGAAAAAAAAGTTTTTATAAAATTCCTAACTGATGAATAAAACTGAAATATCAGAAAAATACTAAACATAAAAAAAGATGTAATAAACAAATGCCTCATAAATGCTCTTGATTATGATTATGTACTTTCTGCTTATGATTTTGGCATAATATATGACATATTTATGGTTAAATATGAGAGGAAAAAAATTCTCAATAAAATAGTTTCTTTCCAAAACTATGCACCAACGAGATATATATGACGTTCCATTGTTATTTTCCTACTTTCATTCAATGTAACCCACATAAACCGAAAAATTTAATTTGTATGCAAATGTGAACATGTATAGGAGATCAAATGAGGATTTATAAAAATGATTGTCACTATCATATTTTGCCCAATCATGAATAACTTTTCATCTGGCGCTGTAAAAAGAACTTAAAATGTTGACTGAATTCACTTCTATTCCATCCACACAAAAGTCTGTTGTAGGATTTAGTAAAGTTCTAAAAATGATAGTTATTTACATTCTCTGAATGCAAGGGTTATTGCAATCGGCCTTACTTGATTAAAGATTTAATTATTACTTCCTGTGAGTGATGCAATTTTTTAAATGATACATATTTTACAAACTCTCATTTGCAGAATAAAAATGTGTCATCGGAGCTCATAAATAATTTATGATAATTCCTGTCAGAATTATATATTGTATAGGAAACAGTTTAAGTATGTTGCATGCATTCATATTTGATATAAGGGAAGACTTTTCAAAATAAACTATTTTTAAATATTACCAATTTCTATGTTATTAAAAGTTTGGTATGATTTGTATGATTCTTCCGGTATGGTTTTTCGATTTTCAGGAGAATGAGCATATATGCATTATTAAACTTTCCTTAAAATATTTAAATTAAAAAGCACAAATTAATTCTTTCTGATGATAAATGGATTAGAGGCTTAGATCTTGACATAAAATAATTACCGAATCAAAAATATTCAAACGCAAAACTTGCATAAGATAACTGAGACTCCCTAAAGATATATTAAACGTAATACGACTTAGTGATTATCTTTACACAGGTACATTTATAGAAAAATTGGTAAAGACCAATGCAAATTTTCACTTTGGTAACCCATGTTAAATGAACCTAGAAGACAAAAAAGAGTTGCTTCAGCTAAGTTCGAAATGATAAAATAGATTAAGGATGAACCAACCATGAAAAAGATCATTCTTGGTTATCAGATAATGTTAGAAAAAGAAAATAAACAAATATTTTTTATCCAAATCGTTTACTTTTAAATTTAATAAATATGTATTGATAACGAATTTTATAAAATTTATTTAATTGTTGTTTGTAATTTAATAGACATTTTTATGGATATTTTTCATTTTATTATATTTTCATGAGGATCAGAAACTTTGATATCATTAACTTTTAAAAACCTTTTCGGCGGCTTTGTTCTTGGCATATTTCATGTCGATATAGAAATTAAAAATATATTTAAGTACTGCTATTCTTATTTAGTTTTATAAGAACTTATTTTCGTTTATGTATTTTTATTTTCACAAAATTGTTATCCAGCTTAAATCCAAGTTAGAAATTTTTTTTATTCAGAAGTTTTTTTTAAAATGCAAGATTAAAATATTTCAGTAATAGTTTTTGTTGAGAAAAAAATTATGTAGTTGAAATAGAGACACAGAAATTCTTTAAGATTTTTCCTTTCTTCAATTTTGGAATAGGTAGATATAAAATCATCTTCTATGGTTATACGTATGTAAAAATTCACTTACGAAATCAATTAAAACAAGTAAAATGTCTTCACTTAAGCGAATCAATTATTCTATGCTAAATATTTATTTAAAATCATATTTAGTTCTATATTAGAAAACTGCTTTTAATTAATGAGTGAATGAAGCTAATTTAGTATTTAATTTAATTCAAATTCATTTAAATTTTCTTGTTGTGTAAAAATGTAAATTTTAAAAATTTTAAATTGTTAATTACAAAATTGTAATTTTAAAAATATATGAAATTTAAAGAGGGAGCAATATTTACTATAAAAAAAGCTTCCAACTACAGTCGAAATTAAAATTTATTTCTATAATTTTTTCGAAACTATCTCAAAATAATTTATTAAAACTCATTTTTTATTAATTTGTATAATATTATTAAAATATATTTTAATTTTAACTCATAAATGAAGAGTAAAGATATTTTATTTATAGATTAATTGTCTTATTAATAAGTAAATGAAGAGTAAAAAATACTTATTAATTAAAAACATGTCATTTATATTTTTATAGGATAATAATATTATTTTTTAAAGAAATTTGTAGTTAAGTTAGAATAAACTAAATTTTTATTTCATAATTTAAACTTCAATTCTGTAAGGAATACATTAGTAAAATAGTTAAAAATTATATATATTTACTATATATATATATATATATATATATATATATATATATATATATATATATATATATATATATATATATATATATATATATATATATATATATATATATATATATATATATATATATATATATATATATATATCGTTTAAAATTAAAAAATGGTGGTTAGTACAATAACTAACTTTAATACATTTGTAATGTTTATATGTGGTAAAACTTTCATTATCTTATTTCAAATATTAATATTAAAATTAAAGATTTTTGTTAAAAGTGATTTATTTTCCATTTTCTTAGTTAGTTCTACTTTTTAAATCTCTTAGTTTTATATTTTAAAAGATCTTAAGTTCATAATTTCAACCTTTATTTTAAAAAAAGTTAAATTCAAAATCTGATTATAGGAAAACTTAATGATTTTCAGATAGAAAATGTTCTATAATTCTTCATCAACTAATAGCTAAACACTTTTCACTTAGACGTGATATTTAGCTTTACTTTATCATCCTGTGTGAAGTTTATCAGTAATTGCATTGCATTTAATTTTATGTTTAAAAACATATATATAAAAACATATAAAACATATAGTGGATAATCACTTAATCCATTGCTAACATGCTATTATGTAGTAGTTACGCAATGAAAATTTATATATGGAGCTGAATGCAAAATCAAGAGATAATGTATGACATAAATTTCAATTCTTATTTGCTTTGTATTACAATAGTTTTTTTGTTAAAATGCTTAAAAATTACTCTGAAATCACATATTACATCTTCCTCATTCTCATTATTTAACAGTTTCCTTATTATTCATCTTAATACTTTCTCAATTGTGCTTTTACTTCATTTGTCTTAAATGGAAACATGTTAATGTCAGAAATATTGATTCACCATTAACCTCAGAGGAAATAAATGTGGAAATTAAGACTTAAAGGTGTCATCATACGCATCGCATACATAATAATAATATATGATTGATTGTATCGTAATAAAGAGTTTTAGTAATCATGTTCAATTTAAAATAAATTGTTGATATCCAAATTTGGATGATTTCTTGTACTTCTTTGAACAAACATTCCTTATTCAGTAAGTTAATATATAATTTATTTTTTTAAATTGAAATTGTACATTACAAAAGTATTTAAAATGTTTGTTTTAATGAAGTTCAGAGAATTATATTTTTAATGAATATAGAAATTCTATAAGCAGTGGAATGTGCAATTTAGGCTTTAGAAAAAATCGATCGTAATTGGGATTAAGGAGAATTTAATACAAAAATTTTAATTTGATTTAATGTATTCTTTGTTTCAACACAAATAATATTTTAAAATTTTTATTATGGATGTGTTCAAATTATAGTGTATGATTTTATTTTATTCTTATAGGTGCTAAAATAAATCACAATTTTCAATATTTTTAAGTGCATTAAAATAATTTTTAGTTATAAAAATATAGATGTTTATAAAGGAACTGTTCTCTGCTCATTGGTAATTTTTTCACTTCTCATGGTAAATTCGATCTTATGATTTCAATTTGAAATCCGTGAATCTCAGCAAACAATGCATTATTAAGAAATAAACCTAATCCACGAAATGTTGAATGTAAAAACCTGAGAATATAATATTCTTTCTAATCATTTTTTTCTACTTTTTCAGGTAACTAATCTTATATAAGCAAGTATTTATTGAGAATAATTAACCTAATTCATAATTGTCAAAATTACACATTAAATTTGATGATATTCTATTTTAATGAATTTAAAATATACGTTACAAATAGAAGCAATTTTAATATTTTAAATTTCTATCTATTATACGATAATAGTTCTAAACCAGCATTCATTATAATTGTTGTTTTTTTAAAATAAAAACATTGATACAAAATCTTTTTTATTCTTATTTTAACCGTAAAACATTCCTTTTTACAAAAGACAGTTATTGTGTTTTTCAGCTGAATCAGTAAAAGGATTTTTAAATGTAGTGTAAACAGTTGTAAGAGGCAATAACCTTTATTTAATTAGAAATTAAATTAAATATATCTAACGTGCGTTAGCATAATTATTATGACTTAATAGAGCTAATCTATACATATTTAAAATAGTGTGCAATTAACGATTGCTTGAGTTAAAGGTTTTATGAAAATAGAAGAAAGTGATCATATTTTTTTTAAATATTGTTAGTTTAATGAAGAGAAGTATATACACGCACGCAGATTCATGCATACACATGAAATGGATCACGGATTAACTTCGGCAGAGATTTATCAATGTCAAATTTAATAAAATACTTTCAGACACCTTTTTTGTCAATCAAGGTGCTTCTCAGGGAACAGCTCTTAGCTTTAACTTTGTTCACTATGCAACTGACAGGGGTGGAGAGAGTTGTCTCTTCTGATACACGCGTTGTAATGTTCGCAGATGACATTACTATTTGGTGCTTCGGAGTTGATATACATATCCTTGAGTTCAAACTCAATGACTCATTAAAGGCATTGACAGAATTTGTTGAAGATCTCAAACTCAATTTTAATGCCACTAAATCAATCACTATCTCTTTTACAACCAATAAACATCTAGATAATTACAAACCAAAACTCGTGTTTAAAAACCAAAACTTTCCTATGTAAAGCTCCCAAAGTACCTGGGACATATACGTGATCCTGAATTCACAAGAAATAAAAACATTGATTACTTAGTTCTGAAGGCAAAAAAAAAGTATAAATATTCTCAAATGCATTACAGTTAGAAACTGGAGATCTGATGCTTCCCCCTTACAGCTACATATATAGCCTTCATCAGACCTATTCTTGAATATGCCTTTCCAGTGTATTGTTGTGCCTCAGTTTCGAATTTGAAAAAAATAAGATCAAATTAAACTAAGTGCAGCTCGGATTATTACTGGTCTGAAAAGGAGTTGCCCTTCAGAAGTTGTCGTTTTCGAAGCCGATTTGGAGCGTCTTCGCGTTCGAAGACAGGCCAGTCTTACAAAATATTTTAGCAAACTTTACAGCTATGGCTCTCAAAACAATACTCCAAATTATCTGTGTAATTGCCTGGAACCAGGGGGTACGAGTACCTTCCTGGGGCTTGAGCAGCCACCAGGCGCGTCGGCACTTGGTGGATAGCCGAATGTCCTGTAGGAATGACAGGATAGCCTTGAATACAGAATCAGAGGCCGTGAAACAGCTCCCGTAAGCCCTTGTGTTATGCGACCCGTGCCTAGGGTTATTTGGCACTGCGGTAATGGTGTCTTAACGGAGCCTCTAGTTGCCTGGCGAACTTCTAGAGTAATTTGCCTTGCGCAGTAACTCAGGCAATGTTGGGTGGACTTATATTACCTGAACTTATTAATTGTTATCTTGTGGCTGAAAAGACACAAGAAATAACAAAACTTTCTGCATTTGCAGGTGAAGCCTCTGAAGTGGACCTTGCTGAAAAAGACAAGGGAACTCAGAGGCAATCTTGTAAAGAGGCAGCAATGAATCCTTCACATGAGGTAGAATTGACCTCCAAACCATCTTCTTCTGGTGAAAGTCAGGAAGCTATCCCTAGCATAACTGACTTTCTGACCAGATGGGACTGTTTCAGCAAGACCCTATCTGCTGGAAATGTCATACGCAAGAGGAAACGGCAGAAAATATCATTTACGAATGCATGGCTCTTGCCCTCCCTAGATTAACTTCTTTAGGCATCATCCATACTAGAGAGTTACACCTAGACTCCATTAAAGGGTTATCGGACTTTATTAATGAAGTGGGTGACCCGAGCAACTGGAACTAGGAAACATTGGGTTTGGAGTTAATGGTACAAAATGCTGATAAAAGCAGAGGTGCCCAATGACATACAAACCCAATTCTAAGAGGAAGAAGAAGAAGATCTCTGTAATTGGGAAAGCCACCAGAGACTCAAGAAAAATAGCCCTGTTAATCAGGTTTTGTCTCAGGGAGCTATTGCTAATAATGCTTAACCACATTCTCTTCGTTTCTGCATGTCACCAATCGAGGATTTTTCCAGGGTTCATTTTCATTTAAACCTCTTTTCCTCCGTCAATAAAAAGAATAATTTACCGAAACATCTTAGACAATTTGCCCTGGAAATCATAAATAATATAGAAGGGACATTAAATTGTAAACCGATGGAAGTAAAACTAATAATCTTGCATGTAGTGGCATTTATATCGAAACATCTAAAAACACTCTTACTCTTAATCAACGTAACTCAAACTTCTGTTCGGTATTTAGAAGCGAATTACTAGCTGTGGATACAAGGCTTGAAGCCATTCTGAAGGAAAAAGATTATGAAAATCTCTGGATTCTGACTGATAACAGAAGCTTAATGGAACATCTGAATAATTTGATCCATATCGGTGATAAGACAATATCGGTATCTATCCTTTACATGTTGAAGCATAACTCGCTTGATAACGACATTCATTTCCAATGGATCCCATCACATGTTGATCTTTTTGTCAACGAGAAGGCAGACTATTTAGCCAAGGACGGTTACAGCCTACCAGCATCTAGATATTATGAACTTACCTACCAGGAACTCTTCTCTCTCAAAAAAAAACATAAATAGAAGAATTTGGTTGGAGCCCCCCACTCACGATTGGTAAAGGGCTGGTTACCCGGGACAGTCGCTGGTTCTTCCATGCGACAGAAAAATCAATACCTGCCTTTTACGACTTGACAGAGGGCATTTAAAATGTCTTACCTTTAATCACGATATAAATTCCTACCCTCTATGCTCAAAATGCCGCCAACATCCGGCTTTAACTGAACATATTTTAAGCTGCTTGGGACTTTTCTGAAAGAAAATTTTCACATCTCCTCTCCTTGTTTCCAACTTGGATTATATATAAGGGGTATGATCTGACTTCATCAGATCTTTAGAGATAAGAACCAATTAATATACATATGTGGGGAAAAATTGTTATTAGACATTTTTGATTCATTCATGATCAATTTCTTTTATAAATAATGAGATTACATTTTTTTATAAATTTAATGCTGCATTATAGTTGACCTCTCTAAAGTTGATTAATTAAATTATAAGAAGCTTGCTGATTAGTAAAGTATAACTATTATAAAATTACTTTTGCCGCTTTGTACTTCCTATAATAAAGTTCTATTACGAAGTGTATTGTAACACATTGGCAGTAATTATAAATGTTGTCTGTAATAATCGATTTCATTTGCTTTAATCGATTTAATTTCATTAATCGATTGGTCGCTTCTATTTCATATAAGATTTTTATGCTATATATTTGTGACTGATAAACATGCTTATTCGTGTAAACGTGACTAGAGTAATTGAAATAAATTCTATGGGAAAATATATATATATATATATATATATATATATATATATATATATATATATATATATATATATATATATATATATATATATATATATATAAGAATTAATTTGTATAAAGAAATTAAATATATACTTCTCAGTTTGAATATTTTTTTAAAAACTTAAGTAGTTAAATGGAACTTAAAATTATGCTTGAATTTCTAAATTAATGATTTTAAGTTTCCTAATCATTTTGTTTGTCATTTTGTTTGATTCGATAATCATTTTGTTTAAATATTCACACTTAATGCATTCAGTATTTATATGATTTAAATAAAAATAATAATTAAAGGAATATATGATGTAATACATAAAGAAAAAATTCATCTAAAATCTTAGGACTTTCATTAAGTCATGAGATTTTAAAAGAATTTTAACAAATAAAAGTTAAAATGTTTCTGAATTAACTTCCTTATTTTTTAGAAAATCTATTTTGTATTTATGTATACACAAAAGAGATTTCTAAATATACTATTCATATACTAATAATTATGTATATTATTCATATATTATTTTTAAACAAATAAACAAAAATTACATTATTCCTTGTAAATGTTCGTAATTGGAATTTTATCATAAACTACATTTCTTCAGAAAATATTGCAGGTTATTACCCTGAAAAAATAGCTAAGTTTACATTAAATATGAATTCTAATCAAATCATCAAAAAATATTTTAAGCAATCAAAAATTCAGATTTTTTTTCAAAATTTATTTCAGGATACATCAATATTTTAAGTAATCGACATCACAATAATGAACATTATTATTTGAATTTATTATTAACATAATATTATTTATAATTTATATTTTTCTAATAATTTTAATTTACAATTTTTTATGTAACCAATATATCTAGTTCAACACATATTTTTTTATAAATTTCAGCTAAACTATTTTTGGACTTGATAAGAATAACAATATAATGAGGTAATAAAGTACTCATCTCAATTCTGAAACATATAGTTTTGCTCGAAAATATTTATTTAAAAAATATTTTAAAGTAAAAAAGTCTATATTTTCCTTATACTGATGAAAATAGAGCAGGTTTTTAAGAGCAATTTTTCATGAAAATTTTGGTGTTTATATAAAATGAAAATCTTTTTGTAGATATTTTGATTAAGTGTACATAAATTTTTAAAAATATTTCGCATATTACTTCACTTATTATTTAAATCATAAAAGTAATCATAATATTGTTATACTGCACTATCATTACTCGTTCTTACTTCGAGTTATTGTTCTGTTTTAGGTTGATTTAGATTTTTCTCTGGGACAGTCAACATATATTTTCGGTAAAGATGCCGTATAATCCAGGATGCCAAATTCTGAGTTTGCTGATATTTTTGCCGTATTTTCTTATGTATCTAGTAAATTGGTGTTTATTACGTTATAAATATGAAAATCTATAAGAATGATGCAGAAAATCTCTTATGCCAATTATAGTATTTGCGTCATCACACACGTTAAAATACGTCATCATGGCAACATTTCTTCATCGCCAAAACTATCGCCGTACTTTATACTGAACATTTCGATGAATACTTACAATTACCATAATTAATAAAAAGCTCAAGCCACAAATGTATGCAAAATATGTAACTTCTAAAAGTGCCATCTTATGGAGAAGTTTAAAAAGATTTTCTGTTTCACTCAAGCAAATTTCCTTTCTTTCAATACACATTTTTAACTATTATTTTTAGGAGATCATAAGAATTTAAAAGAAACACAACGAAATGTAATTCAGGAATAATTAAAAATTTTATTAATTTTAGTGTTTGTTTAAAAATGTAGGTTTTCGGAAACTAAGAATTGACAATACATTGCCTTTTAAAGTTCTGTTAACTTTTTATTTAAATTAATAAGTTATAAAGTGATGAGATTTTATGTTCAGAAAGAAAACAATTTGAGATATGTATCTTATGTATACATATATATATATATATATATATATATATATATATATATATATATATATATATATATATATATATATATATATATATATATATATATATATATATATATATATATATATATATATATATATATATATATATATATATATATATATATATATATATATATATATATATATATATATATATATATATATATATATATATATATATATATATATATATATATATATATATATATATATATATATATATATATATATATATATATATATATATATATATATATATATATATATATATATATATATATATATATATATATATATATACATTACTAGTAATAATAATAATAATAAAAGAAACATTTTTAATCATAATTAAAAGTTGAACTCCCTTTAGTTAGGTATTTTAATGTAAAATATATAAATTATTCATACGAATTGTTTATTAAATTAATTAATAAATATGAATCATGATAATGTCTATTATTATAATTTGTGATAAATGCGATAAAAAGAATAAATATATCAATTGAATGTTATTCTTATATTAGAGATCAATCACCCTTTCTTCGAAATGCCCTTCACATTTACAGTTAATTCTGGAGCTTAAAATATATTTATAGTTAAATTCTGGCCTTGAAATGGGATTTACCACGAACAGCTCTGACAAACATAAGATTATTATTTTCCATCTCAACATATGGATTATTACTTATTTTTCGTTTTGTGCGCGATAAACTAAATCTTCCATTTTCAAAAAAAGAAACTGAGATTTTTTTCATTATTACTTTTAATATTGAATTAGAAAATAAATTATAAGTCTATATATAGTTTGTGTTATGAATTAATATATATATATATATATATATATATATATATATATATATATATATATATATATATATATATATATATATATATCCTAGCTGACCCAGCCACGCGTTGCAGTGGCTGAGTTTTTATAATACATTGAATCAATTTTTTACAAATTCTTAGGTACAATCAAATTAATATTTTCTAAAAAAATTTAAAATAGGTTCATTCAAATGAGATTAAAAATAAAACGTTTCGCAAAAATTTAAAAGTAATAGGTAAAGTATCGAAATTTTGAAATTAAGCACAAACCAACATATACTTTCTGAATTTACATTTTATTCATCTTATATTAAATTATAGTTTGTAATGAATGACTTACTTACAAAATATACTATATAAATTAAAAACATCAAAAAATAAATTGTTATAAATGAGGTAGATAACATTAACATCGAAATAATATTTTTTCAATTTTATATTATTAAAACTAAAAATTATCTAAGTACTACTTTGTGTACAACATTCCTGGTTAACCTGCCTTTCATTAACACGAAGAGATTTGATGGTTTTCCTTAACGTGAGCTGGCAACATGTAGCTGTCCATGTGAGAAACATGTGTTTTTCAAATCCAAATCGCAAATAGACATTGTTTGGCCTTGATATTTATTTATGGTCATCTCGCAAAAGCTAAGCAAATCGGAAATTGGAGCCTTTTAAACGGTATTGGAGATTTTTGACGCTATCAGTGGAATACGTGGAAACAGGACGATTTCTCCTTTAAATTTTCCCTTCAAAATTGTTGCTTCGAGAATATTTTCGGTCATTTTTTATGACTAAGCGTGTACCGTTACATAATTGAGGTTGGTTTAAATTACGTAGAAGAATAATTGGTGAACCAATTTTCAATTGAAGATTGTGTGGTGGCATTCCTGGCATATCCAGAGAATTCAAAAATTCAGTTGGAAAGTTTAAGGCTTCGTTTTCATCAATAACTGTGTCGATTGATTTAAAAGACATCCAATCACTGGGCAACATCTGTTGTATATGAAAGTTAATTTCGTTCACATCAACGTCTCTTGCTGCCAAAATAGCACGATTACAGAGACAATTGTGATCTAAATAATTGTTCAATATATCCGGAAAGAAACTCTCAATAAATTCATTTCTCGTTTCACCAACAGTGCAGAAATTATCTGGTAATTTTATGTATTGTGTATTTTGATGCAACTCAATTTCACCATTTCCAATATCCAGCAATTGGTTAGAAAATACTTGTGCCGATGGATCATTTTGCAATTGTACTCGCATATTCATAGTCAATCGAAGTGACTCAACACTTGTCCATAAAAACGATTGTTTTAAACATGCGTTAATCTCATCGGCAAAAGTAGTATGAGGAATAACTGGCAAAGTTTGCCAGAAATCACCAGACGGTAGTAAAACAGTACCACCGAAAAGATTATTGTTGCCTTTCAAATCTTGCATAGTTCTATGAAATGCTTCAAGTGAATGTTTATGACTCATAGTACACTCATCCCAAAATATAATTGCACTCTTTTGCAACACTGTAGCCAGTCCGCTTTTTTTTTTTAATGTTACACATTGCGTTTGGTTTGTTATGAATGTCGAATGGCAACTTCAATGCTGAATGTGCTGTTCGTCCACCATCTAACAAAGTTGCAGCAATGCCTGACGATGCAATTGCCAAAGCAATTTTCTGTTGGGATCGTATCTTTGCAAGAATTGGTAATATTAAGAATATCTACCGGTTCCACCTGGTGCGTCTAAGAAAAAGAAACCACCTTGGTCAGCATTATCCGATTATAAATATTTTTCGTTCGGCTGTCAGTAATGGCTCATTATTCGCAATAATTGTAGCTATGTCAACGTCATTGAACTGTTTTTCTCGTTGCAAATCAGTGTTAACTAAGTCGGCAGCCGGATGATCAGGTGATGGCATTCCATAATGACTAAGTGACAAATTGGAAATTAAAATACATAAATCTTCGATCAACACTAATGCTTCATTATACATCTCTGGTGTGAAATCTAAATTTGGACAGTGATTTGTTCGTCTAATTCGCTGCAGTTTATCTTCAGTCATATAATTCTTATATTTTTCCCACAGAGTCGATGATTGTGTTAGAAAACATGTCGTCAAAATTATTGCAAACAGTTGACGATTATTATTCGGTGTGGATGTCAACGCTGCATCAGCAAGTGTCAAGTCCCAATGATTATCTGCTTCCTGTAGTTGCTACTCGCAACAAGCATCTTGATATGTATTGAACACTCGACCGTTCACTGTTCGCAAATATTCGATAGTTGTTGGTCCTGGAATATTCACCAGCAATAAACGCAAAAAGAAGCATTCATGTTGTTTAGGATGCACAATGTAAAGTCGTCCTAATGTCTTAGCTTTAAATATGCCTGGGATCGATGGCTGTGGTTTTCCTTGCTTACTTGGCTCCCACTTTTTCCCTATTTTATTCCATGTAAAATAGCGTGGAACATCGGTATATAATAATGTTTTTGCGAATTGGCCGAATACATCAGATTTTTGACATAATGTAAAGAATTCAGTTAGTGTCGTTTTCGGTGTCTCATATGCTCTTTGGAGAATATTTTCTTCGGTAAAATACACTCGTTGACCGTTTTCAAGATGTACTGCAAGATGCTGGACAGAAGGTTCTCTTTCGTGTATGGGAACACTGAAAATACGCCAGATAGCTTCGCTGCTGCTTATAAATCTACCCATTTGGTTTCTTGCTATTTCGTCATTTTTGTTTATATTTTGTACTTCAAATAAGGCCAAATCACTACCTTTATTAACATATTTACAAATGTACTTAATGAATTTGACGGAACTGCAAAACTCGACATTAATGTGAGCCTTATACGCTTTTGACAGCAATGGTGAGTATGGAACTACCCACCGATTATCAATATGAACTTCGTTTCTAGAATTCGACATTCGCATTGTAAATGTGTGACCACCATTCACAGGGTCTCTGCGGCGATACAATGGATAACCATTGATATCCGTAATAGTATCATTGGTAAAGGGTTTCGAAAAACGTTTCTTACACCTTCATTCTTCCATGCATGGTGATGTTATGTTAAAAGCACCGCACGGTCCGTGTATCATGTGACTAGTAACAATATCAAACAATTCTGAGTCAGTTAGTGGATCCGGAATTTCGGCAATTTCTTCTGGACGGAATTTATCTTCAAGCCAAACCAAAATATGAGAACGAGGCAAACCTCGCTTTTGCCACTCAATAGAATACAGCCAGCAACGTGTGTTACCAAAAAACTGAATATTTTACGATTAAATCAATTGAAGATTTTAACTTTTGTTTGAACACACGTGCAACGATATCGTGACGATGTATTGATTGTTGGCCTGGTAAAAGCAAACTTTTTATTTCTTCCCACTTTGGATTACATGTAAATGTAATAAACAAATCAGGTCGACCATAATGACGTACATAAGACATCGCATCTTGTATGTATTCCTGCATGCTCCGTGGACTGCCGTTGTAGCTTGAAGGTAAAATACATGCAGTTCCGATGTCATTGGCGTTTAAATTTTCATCGATGTTTCCGATGATAGCATCTCGTAAATTGGATGTATTCCTCTGTTCTTAATTTAGCCTGGTTGTATCTAATATACAGTAAACGTTCACTTTCGATCTTAGCGAACATATCCACGACGTATTGATGGAATAGTTGACGATATCGAAGGATATAATTATCCTGATTAAGTCTAATCATCAATCGATGCGCGTAGTAGTTCATTGAACTAACTTTTTTATTGATTTCATTACCTAAAAAATGAGTTATTAAATGGTTAGAAAAATTAAGAGTAAGAAATTAAAATCATTAAAATAAGGAATAAAATAGTATAGATTATTGAACGTACCAGTGATTGGATCACGCTGTTTGATGTTGATGTGATATTCATCCTACCCTTGCCAGAATATTAGGGGATACTGAAGTGCGTCATAGGAACGATGGAAGTCTGAAATTATATGAACAGTGCTGTCTTGTCTTGACGTATGATTTTGAGGTCTCTGTTGTTAACTGGATCACCAACCATAATAATAGCAACTTCACCTACGGTTGGTGCGTTGAACCTGCCAGCGTGTTCTCCTGATGGTACTTTGTCGGCTTTAATGACGATTTGATAATTATCATTTCTTAATTGAGGCGATACTCTTTTAAATAATTGGATAAGTTGATTATAAGTTTCAAAAAAGTTTTCCAAAGATTCCACAATTGCTCTCTCTTCTGCTTGTTCCATGAAATTATGCAGGCACTGAGTTGTCACGCGTTCCTCACAACTGCCCATAAAATAAATTTGGAGAAACTTTGGGTCATTATTAGGCATTGACATTAATGACCCAATCATGTGGTACACTTGGCCTTGGATTTTGAATGTAGTTTCAAAATTATTTCCATCTGATGTGAGATCGCAAATTTTAGTTGTGCCAAAGGACGTCATTTGGAAGCAAGAATTGAATTTGCGTATCTTACGTAAAAATAATTTCGATTCATCTGATTCGCCAGCAAGAAATGATTTTAAAGGTTCCGGTGGAATAGGAAGAGGTGCCAGTACAACTTTTCCAGATGCACAACACATACCGGTCGTTTCATTGCGGAATTTTAACGCTTGACAATATTGGCATATTTTATCCATTTCACCAATTATAATTTTAGGATGTGCAGAGTAATTGATGTTTGGTGGATATTCGAACGCAAGCCGAACGAATGATGCACGTGTTAATGCTCGGTTGGTTTGTTGTCGCTCTCTTTCGCGTTCTCTAAATGTGGCTATGTGCCGTTCTTGCGCCGATCTTGTTCTCAATATATTTTGTCGTAGACGTTCATCACTCAGTTCTCGAGACTCTTGTCTCCGAATTTCTGCTGTTCTGATTCGTTGAGCTACGTTTCTTGCTGCAATTTGTTCTTCCGATTCATGAGCTCTATTAGTACGCATACGTCGTGCATTTTTACTGTACTGATTGTTAAGGTTAGATTTTTTCCGCGGCATTATACTGAAATAAAAAAATTAAAAGAATTTATCATTTGAATAAATAAATTAGATCAAAATGTACGACTGAATAAATTAATAATTATCTAATTATAAAATAAAAATAAAAAAATAAATGGCTATCAAGAAATACTTACATGTTTTCGAGGTGGTATGAAAATTAGTGGAGGAAAACAGTAATAAATAAAATTTTATTTTACTATTTATAATATTAAAAATATTCAAATTGAACACTGAACAATAATAGCACAATACAAAGTATAATTATGAAAATGATTCACGAAAAATTGTTACAGTATGATTATACATCATGAAAATATATGTAAATTCTATATTCAACCACGCGCTTGCGCGCGCACGTTAATTTTCTCTGGAAGATAGTATAATCTAGAAAAATAAACACGTCGCCATCTGCCGAATACCTGTGCAACATAGATGCTAAACCGCCATCTATTAGGAATTTACAGAACTAACTGATAAATAAACACTAATATCGTATAATAAATATTGAGATCAATAATTAAGAGATAAAAACTATTCTATCTTTTAAGTTGGACCATATTATAAATGATTACAAAATTTTATCAAAATCGGTTCAGTAGTTTCGGGAGTTTATGGCGAACATACATCGTGACACGAAATATATATATATATATATATATATATATATATATATATATATATATATATATATATATATATATATATATATATATATATATATATATATATATATATATATATATATATATATATATATATATATATATATATAATATATAACGTTTAATATCAGGTCGCTATGTGACCATCTTCTAGTATTTCTTTTAAGTATTATTGTGTTAACTTATTTGTTAATGTTTTAAATAAAATATGCTATAGTCAAGTGTATTATATTTACATAGCATAAAAATTATGAAACTATGAAAATTATGAAAAGAATGCAATTATTGCAGGATAAGTTAAGTATTTCATGACAAAAATGCTGGAAAAACATTATTTAAAAAAATTAAAACATTAAATAAATGAAAATTTAGTAAATAAATAATTTAGTAAATTTAGTAATTAGTAATTTAGTAATAAGAGTAAATAAATGAAAGTTTATTTTTATTGATAAACAAAAAATCTTTGTTTATATATATATTTAGTTAGAATTACAAAATATTGTGAAAAAATGCTTATCAGGAAAAAGCAATATCATACGAAGGAAGAAAAACATATTTAATCTATCTGTGTTATAAATTAAATTATTATACTTATCTTATATTAAAGTTTAGTTTACATAGAGTTGCTACTATAAAATATATTATAAAGTTTGCTAATTCTATACATTAAATTTATTCTATATAATTACGTTTTGTAACTTTCCTTATATTTAAATTTTAAGTAAAAATCATTAAGACTTTTTCCCGTTGAAAACAATGTCATATCAAATAATTTTCAGTATTTTTATGATTACTAATTCTTACATTTTTTTTGAAATCCCTGCTTAATGAATGATTATATATCAGAGGATTTTGTCTTACCCAGTGTTACATCATTGAATATAAATCACTTAACTATTTATCATTATTTTTGGATAACTTGAACTGATTTTTTTTAATTATCAATTCATTTTTATTTTTCCAGGATTAAAAGAATTATTTTCAACAACTTTTTGAAACATGAATCATTTTATACACTTAGATAGGAATAAAATTGAATAAGATTGAAAATTCAAATTAATTATTTCCGCTGTATTCTGACATCAATTTAAATCATTCATAAAAATATGTAAGTTATGCATTATAAACTAAATACACCTCAGAGTTTCTCTTTATGCTGATGTGGACAGGCAATGGAAAACTGTACTTGATAACAACTATGAAATCCCTGGCTCTTTACCACGAGCTGTTGGTGTCGCTTGTTTCCGGGTGACAACTGGACATGACTATCTACAAAGGCATCTGCATCGAATAGGTGTGAAGGACTCTGCTCGTTGTCCATTGGGCAATCATGATGATATGGATGCTGCTCACCTCAAGAACTGCCCTGAAGTTTTAAAGTTTATGACTGACAACTCTTTTGAGGCTACTAAAGGACTTTTATTCTTGTTTTTACATTTGTTCATCATTTTATTGGGCTGCTCGTCGATTAATGGCAGACATGTCGAGGACGGGGGTAGGATAAAAGAAATATTGCAAACAAATTCCAAAATTGCAACTGGAAAATTAGAATATTGATTTAACTGAAATATATTCACATCTGAAAAATCTCTCTGTTCATCTTTTACTACCAAGTAAATCATTAATATAACAATATTAAGGCCATGATACATTTAAAACGTTCGAATGCAAAAATTTAATTGACTACTGAAAGGTAAAGTTGCGGTACAGAGCCAGAAGTCGTTTTACAATGTAATTCCTTTTCTAAAAATATTTTTCAATAAATAGATTTGGAAGAATTCCATGGACTCATAATTCTTCTTAAAATTTTAAAATTATCATTTCTTAAGTCAGAAAAACATGATATTATATCACTGAGAAAAAACCAAACTCGATGCGTAGATTACACCCTTGTGAAATTGAAAGTAAATGATAAAGTAAAGTATCATTGTAAGAGTTATGGAAAACTGAGTCATATGATACTTGAGTTTTTAATAATGAATCTCACCCCCCTTTAAATTTAAGAAAAATAATGATAAATACTTTGAATATATGTAACTAAAAATACAATATTGAAATATTAATGATCTTATTTAAAATACAAAAATAATTCTCAGATGCAATTCATGAGATACCAGAAATAAGTTGGAAAAGATTGAATAGTGTATATAATGGGTAAAGATATTAATTAACTAATGAGAGAAACAAGAAATTTTGATAAATGTGTTCTGCAAAAAAAAATTTGATTCGTATGTTTCTTTGAAATTTTAGTTTATTTTTTCGACTATAAAATATCCTAAAATTAGATATGCAATGTATCATATTATTATGCCATAACTACCGACCCATGGCTAAGTGGTTATCACTCCGGAGATGTGTGTCCCGGGTTCGAATCTCGGTTCGGGCATGGATGTTATTTTTTCTCTGTTCTCTCTATCCTTTCTTCTGTGATGATATATGAATGTGGCCCACCCTATAAACAGGTTTGTTTGTGGTGGTATGGCGCTGGCAACGCTTCTGGCCTCCGTGACTTGGTTCACAGGTGCCCGCTGGGTAACGACAAATGAGTAGCAATTTCTGACCTTGTTGTGGTGATATTTGGAAATGGTGATATAGAAAAATTCAGGGGAAACCCGAATTTGTTTTTAATAATTGAATGACAGAGACAGATTCAAGACAAATATAATTAAACAATTTATTTTATCAACTTAATAACAAGAGAAATTAACATTTACAACCAAGGCATTCTCAATTAAATAACTGATGAAATTCTAACTTTGTATTTCATTTATGACATTTTTACAATAATATATCATAAAAAACTTTGACCAGATGGGAAATGAAATGAGAGATCAGACTCACCTCTTTTAGAAGTAGCATTGTGGTGTTTCCTATCGTCAATGGCATCACCGCTCTCCGGTGTCCATGATTCTTTTTTCTCTCCCCCTTTCCTTCGCTTTCATTTCGATCCGCTGATATTTCAACATCTCACTTGACTTACTGCTCAGCATCTTGCTTGGCTTCCTCATTCCTCATGAGCTTTCTCCTTTTTCTCTGCTATGTCTCTTCAGACTTTCTCCTCTCTCTTCTTCTAATCTTCATCTGTTTGTCGAACATCTGCAGCTGTCTATGGCATCGAACATCTGCAGCTGTCTATGACATCGAACATCTGCAGCTGTCTATGGCATCGAACATCTGCAGCTGTCTATGGCATCGAACATCTGCAGCTGTCTATGGCATCGAACATCTGCAGCTGTCTATGGCATCGAACATCTGCAGCTGTCTATGGCATCGAACATCTGCAGCTGTCTATGGCATCGAACATCTGCAGCTGTCTATGGCATCGAACATCTGCAGCTCCATTCAGGAAAGTCGAGGCAGGGCTTCTACTGGACAGGACAGTTATACTCCGTTTAAAATCTTCTTAGCTTCTCGTTATGCTCAATGAGTATCCAGTCCTCGATCGTGGACTCCTTTTCTCTCTGTGTGTGTCTTCTCCTTTTTTAGATGAAGCTTTTAATTCTTCATAATTCTTTTCTTAGTTCCTCTTCTTTACCATTGGTTTCCCAAAGTTCTATAGTACCTCATATACTTCTATGGGATAGGTCAGAAATCTCTCCCCCTCATTCCCGACTGGTCAGATTTACATATAACACAAAACACAAACATCCTAGAATTTTTTTCAAGAACAACCATCCATTCCGAAAGGAAAAATTTATTCTTTTATTACACTTGTCTCATTGTGTAAACTTTTATTACATCCTTTCCTTTATTTTCTAACAGCATAGTTGGAAAGGAAAAGAGGAAGCTTTTAAATTTAAAGTGACAATGAAAGTATACACATCTATTTTCTCAGGATTTGGTTACTTCTATCAGGGTTTGGTTACACTATGACAGTAGCAAAGGGTTCGTCACCCAAGTGCAGGCCGTTTGAAAAAATATAATGCCATAATTCGGCTTATATTTTATGACACACACACACACTAGTATATATACAAATAAATTTTACAATTATAATAAACTACAAATTTGTAAGGCATCCTAAGCATTTCTTTTCCCAAGCAACGTATAAATTTTAGCTTTGAAATGGAAAATGAAGTTAATATGACAGATACATATAATGTTCCTTTATTTTCTTTCAAGTAAGATATTGTTATTATGTAAATCAAAAAAAAAGAAAGGCTTTGGTTGAATATGATATAATTTTAAATCCTTGAAAGATATTACATAATATAAAATAAACATTGTAATAAAAAGCTTAACATAATAATATGCAATTTCCATCAAAGTATACAAGGACAGAATTATCTTATCGAAAATATAAAAAAGGAAATGCTGCTCAACAAATAAAATTTTTACTTCATTGAAACCAGCTATTAATCATAATTCTATTTTTATGCTTCACCACTCCATTAATATTAGAGTATCTGAAACAACACTTAAACATTGTCAGGCATTAAAAGTAATTGTATTAAAGATGATGTTGTCAGGATTTGTAAAATAAATGATTCTATAAGAAAATGTGATAAATCCTTTTATCTTCCGCTTTTAGCATAATATGTTTCAAATAAAAATTAGTATAAAAGCATAATCTCTTTATTTAACAATGGCGCAATTATTGGTTTAAAATTTATTCTCAGCTTTTTTTTATAGAATATAGCAAAAATGAGAACCATAATAAAATTTACTTTATTCTTATTAGAAACAACTTATTCAAGCGTTTAATTAAATATTTTTTTAAAAAAATAAGCTATTTTCTTGCATATTTATCATTTTTAATCACAATTATTCAGCATTTTTTCTTTTGTTATATATATGTATAATCTAAATGCAATTATGTAATTTGAGAAAGCACTTTTTAATGTAATTTTTATAATATTAATAAAATAATGTCCTATATTTTAAAATTTTTAATTATTCAAAACATAGTTGATTACAGAATATAAATGAAACGATATACAGAATACAAATGCTTATATATTTCAAAATGTGTAGCTAAAATTCCATTGAAAATAATTAAGAATAATCATAGTTTCCCTCTTTGAGCGTATTTTATATATATAAGAATACTAAATAAATAAAGAAGTAAAGAATTTTACATCGAGAAATACATTCATTAATGATAATTTACTTATGAATAACATAATTATACATACTTATTAGCTGTTAGAAATGTGTATATATATATATATATATATATATATATATATATATATATATATATATATATATATATATATATATATATATATATATATATATATATATATATATATATATATATATATATATATATATATATATATATATATATATATTAATATAGAGAAAATACATATATGAATATAAGGTAATAAATACAATGCTAAAAATATAATGTTGTAACTACAATGCATAATAGGAAATCTAGCCAGCGCAAAAGCAGCTAAAGAAAGATTTGCCTAGATAAATAAGATAAAACATGAAGAAAAGTAAAATCAGAAATATAAAATTGGAAAGATACTAAAGTATATGAATCAAAAGACAAGAAGGCATAGGGACCATGTCTTCATCAGGAGGGAGCATTTTTGAATTTAATTACTTCTGGCAATATTTCTTCATTCTAATTTCAAATTTACTTTTGGCAACTTCCTACTATTCTCATATATAAATTCAATCTGATTTACTGGCTTTTGTATTTTGTATTTTCTACTGTATGTATTTTTTTACTGTATGTATTTTTCTACTATTGTGAGTATTTTTCTACTAATGTGAGTATTTTCATCTATAGTGAGTATTTTTATTCTTCTGCATATATATTTATCTTTTCTACATATATATTTAGTCTAATTTTTAATTAAGTTCTTTTTTATATGAACACTCTTCGGGGGAATTGCTCGAAGATTTTTAGACATTTGTCCTTCGAGCATGTCAGAAAAGAGTGTTCATTTTTGCATAGTTGACCATCTCCCTCCTGATGAAGACATGGTCCCTATGCCTTCTTGTCTTTTGATTCATATACTTTAGTATCTTTCCAATTTTATATTTCTGATTTTACTTTTCTTCATGTTTTATCTTATATATATATATATATATATATATATATATATATATATATATAATATATATATATATATATATATATATATATATATATATATATATATATATATATATATATATATATATATATATATATATATATATAATTATCTTTATAGTAATTTTCGTAATGTTTTTTATTATTTAGAATTTTCGGTTTTGGCATCAATACATTGATTTAAGTAATCTATCATACACAAATGACTTTAAATTACAAATTGTTATAAAGTGGAATAAAAGAGAATTTGTGTGTGTGTATTGTTTTTATTTCTCACAAAAGCTTCAATTATAGTATATTTTGTTTTCAAATTAAAAATTTTTTAATATCTATTCAGTGAACATGAAAACGTTAATTTCGAAAAATTAATGTTATTTTAATAACATGATATGTGTAACAACAAAAGTTGTTTCGAGACTTTTTATAATATGATTTATTAGTATTAAATTTCATAAATATAAATTTACTCTTATTAGTAATATAAATATTTATTAATTCTTATTCTAGCTTTGTAATCTATTATTCTTCTCAATCATTTCATATATATTGCAAATAGCTCAAAAAATTTCATGTATTTAAATTATTTGATTAAATATATATATTTAAGTGTACTTTTGAAAATAGTTTTGAATATTTCTAATGTTTGCTTAAATTTAATATCTATCTACATTATTCATTTATATATTTAAAAATATGCTGTGAAATGAATTGTGTAGAACTGTATGTATACATGCGTCATTTTTGAACAATTTTAAATTTTTGCAATTTTTATTTTATTAAATTGAGTTTTATAATACAATAAATTTAAAAAATTTTCTAGTTGTGAAAAATTATTTCTGAATTCGTGATTTAATTCTGTATTTTCTAAAATATCAAATAAGTAGAAACACAGTAATATATGTATATTTTCTTAAAAATTATTAAAGAAAAAGACATTCATTCAGTTTCAAAATGTAATCCTATTAACCTTTAGATTACTTGTTTTGAAGAAGAATGTTGACATTTATAAAAATTACAATTTTATGATGTATAATGTATATTAAATATATAACATATAACTGTAAAATGTAATTGACTGTAATTGGTAAATGTAATTTAAAATATGCTTAAAATATATAATGTAAAATTATAAAATTTTGAAGCATAAAACAGACTACACAGCGAGTTCTTTGACTATAAGAATATTTTTTTTAATATTTTAATTTTCTAGATTATTTTCATTGTTATTTAATTTATTTTTAAGATAGTTTTTTATGAATATTTTGATGAATATGAAATTAAAAATTGATGGATGGTAAAGCATTAAATCATTCTGTAAGGATTTTATATCAAATACAGAGTTCAAGTCTTGCAAAAATTTCAGAGGAATTTTCTTGCAATTATGAATTAAAATGAGAAACATTTATCTATTCTAATATTATCAATACGTTTCATCATTTTGAAAAAATAAACTTTACCAATGGGCATTACAAGCGAAACTGTGAAAGATTTACCAAGTAAGCAAAACTTCTGATTTTCTATGAATTTATCAGCATTGTTACTTGTAGTTAGTTATACACTCTTTTAATAAATGCCTTATGTCTAATAAACTCAGGATTCAGTGGAGAAGTATCAAGTGCATGTTTAAACTAATTATGAAATGTTTTATAAAAATATATTCACTATAGTTATATTATTACATTATGGCATCTATTTAATAAGATGACACTTCAATAGATGAAAAAGTCAATTTCTAATTATTTACTAAATCAGCATACACACTTTCTATATTACAGCCTATATATTATACTGAGCTATATTCTATGAGTTACATTCTTATATTAACAACAATTTGATCAATATTCTATGTAGAAAGTTTTATTCCTTTCTAACATAATTTATTCATGAGATATGTCACTTTAGTTTTTAGAGGAAATATACAATTTCTTATATAAAAATATTTAGCTAACATTTTTGAAAATGTATCCCCTTGTCGAAAGAATTATTTACACGAGTCGCAAATGAAAATATCGATATTTAAAATTCAGTTTTTTTATAAGTTTCAGAAACAATTATAAAATAATGTTGTTTATCGTTATTATTTTTAAACATCTTTTTTATCAGTGCTATTAAACTCCTTAAACCCTTTCTGTTAAGAACATAATAAACTCAGCTAAATAAACCCAAATTTTTAATATGTAGTTTTTTTAATCTTAAATTTTTTCATGTGAATTCCATGTACAATTGTGTACTCCAATCTGATATATTTAACTTTATATGATTTAACTAAAATATGTACAGTTAGAAAATCAAAAATAAAATTTTATAATTTATTATTTTTTAAATAATTTTTCAATAAACTCCTTTGAAATCAAAATATGAATATATGTTTATATTATTTAATAAACAGAACATCGATAGTAATTATAAATTTTTTTCGGAATGAGTGTTTCATACTAAATTACAGTATAATATAAAACACAACTGGACAAATTAATTGGGAGAAACATATTTTTTTAATAAAATTATTCCTCTTTGTTGGGAATTTTCTGCCTCAAACCAGCTTCAATTGCATGTTCTTACAAAAAGTGACTGTCCTTAACTAGTCTCAGCCGGGTTGACCAGGTCATCATAACACATCGAAATTTTTTCCTTCAGTTGCGCATCAATTCTTGTAAGAAGTGGTCTATTTCTGAATTCTCTGCTTCTGATGTATATTTAAAAAATGGAAATCATTCCCAGGGAAAGGTATAGAGTTGTTAACTTCAGTTATCATACTTCTATGACTGTAAAGGATGCTATTGCAGTTGGAGTCAGAAAATAAATTGTTTCTTGGATTATCAATAGCAAAAAAGTTTTGAGACAGTGTCTCCAAACCGAAAGATTAAATGTGGATGCAAACATAAGATGACACCTCGAACAGACAAATGTTTTGTACGAAATAGTAAAATGTATCCTCATAAAACAAGAAAAGATCTTCAGAGAAAATAATTAGCTACTGGTGGGAATGTGGATTCATTGATGAAGACTGTCCTTAATTGTCTCAAGAAGATTCATTGACGAAGACTGTCCTTAACTAGTCATACGAAGACTTTTTGAATCTTAAAGATTTGCAAGAACACCAATCAAAAATCAATTATTATTCCCTGCCATGAAGAGAAAATGCTTAGATTGGGTCAGAAAATATCAATCCTGGACGGCACAAGCCTGGTAGGGCTGTCTGTATTCAGCGACGAAATACATTTTTTATGCAAGAGATTCTATCAAGATTTATCAGACGAAATGATGGAGAACCCATCAGGGAACATCTTATGCAAACAGTTAATCAATCTCAGAAGCAAATGTTTTGGTGTTATTTTGCTTCTGGAGGACATATTAGCCTAGTACCAGTTGAACGGATTATGGATTCTACAAAATACATTTTTATAATAGAAAGAAAGCACGCGCATCTATGATAAGAGCGTTTTGGTGGTGATGGAATCTGTCAACAAGTTCTGACCCTATACCATACTTCTATACTAACAAAGAAAATTTTCAAGAACATAAATTAACTGTTTATGATTGATTTGGTAATTCTCCTGAAATTAATCCCATCGAAAATTTGTGGAGCATTGTAAAGAGACGTGTGTGTAAAATGGACTGCTCAACAAAGATGACAATGCTTTTAGTTAGGTTTCATTATGATGAGATCAAAATTTAAATTGATACACCGTACATTAAGTGACGTAAGTTAATGTAAGTTACGAGTTATAATGTATTTCACAATCTTCTATATGCATTTTTATTAATATACTTAAAAGTAATATCAAACCTAAATTAAACAAAAGAGTTTATGTTTCCAAATACAAAACAGGATGTACTTTGATTAAAAATGTTAATCATAGTAAGCTATATAAATTCATATTTTACGCATTTATTCCTTTTAAACTAGTTTTAGTATTTTTTGTCAATAATTTTTCCTTCTAATGTCATTGAAGTAATATCATTGAAAATAATAAAACTTGTAGAAACACGTATACTCTATTTAGAGTAATTTTAAGTTCATTTAAATTAATAATGATATATTATCTGTGCTTAAAATTAAAGAAACGCAGGTAGATTAAATCCTTTGAGGAAGTTTTTTTATAATGTAAGTATTCATGATAAAAATTGGGAAATGAAACTTTTCAGTACATAAAGGCTTTTATGTCCATATAAAAATGTTAAACATAGTCACAAATAATCATATAATATGTTTTATTTTTATTTTTAAAACACAATTTTTCTCATTTTCATGATGATTGTTCTAAAAAGTTTCAGTAGTAAATCGAAGCCTAGATTATCTCGTAGATTTCCTTTAAAATCTAAATATACTTTCACGTTATATTGTTAAGTCTGTTAAAAAAAATCGAACTTCTTCTTTCATAACAATATTTTATCCAGGCTGCTCTTTCCCCTAAAGAATGCTTGTCTCTAAAAAAGGGAAAAAACGTATTTACAACGCCTTCCCAATAAATTTTTCGTCTGATGAACCTCAAACACATTGATGTAAAAAGATTTATATAGATATGTAGCAAATGAATGAGAACTGTCTCTAACTTTATAAGAAAAGTTTTATCTTTTATTCAAAAAGTGACGAATTTTTACCACAGTATAGGAAACAAATTTATTCTTAGACATTGATTCAGACAAAGAACATATATTTCATATCAACGCATTCAATAAATGAAATCTTAATATTTTTTCAAAGAATAGTTCTTTTTGTAAGAAAAAGAGTGAATTTAGATTTGCATAAATCCAGAGTTCAAATAGATTTATTTCATATTAAGTAAATAAAAATATAAAGAACAAATTTGTATGATATTTCTATCATTTAAAATGTTTGTAAACAATGTTTTTCAATCAAATTTTCCTGTAACAAAACTTTAAAAAATTTATAAGAAATCCTTAAAATTTAAATTATTTTAAAATGTGTAAATGCTTAAAATATTGAATTTCTAACGACAGTACAAGATATTTGTCGTTATGGAATAAAATAAATAAAAAACACTTGAATTTCTAAGATAAGACATTTCAACTTATATTACTGAAGATAATAATATTTTAGAAAGGTTTAATTGACTGAACGTATTTTATTGAACATTTCATTCATCTACTAAAATCAATACAATTTATTTCTGTTTTTTTATTTGGATTACCTTCATTCCATTTGTTAAATTAACTTCATTTATTTTCAGTCTATCAAACAAAAAGTAATACACACCTTTCTTATTTATACGTAGTTTTTATTTTGTGTTGCTTCAAGCATTTTTATTTTGTTTATTTGTTTTTTATTTTGTTTTCGCAATAAACAATAATATTTTGTGTAAATATTCATATTTGAATATTCAATTTAAAATCTATTTTCGAAATATAGGATTTATATACGTCTGCTTATCTTCTGCTTACACTCCATTTGATGACTGCACAGAAAATGTATTAAAAGTCATCGATATGGCACAAGTAATAACCTAATCAAAAGCTACGATTAAAATATGAAAATAAATACATTTGACCCAATATTTGCAAACTTGATATATATATATATATATATATATATATATATATATATATATATATATATATATATATATATATATATATATATATATATATATATATATATATATATATATATATATATATAATATATATATATATTCAGATATTAATCTAATCATTATGATTTTGCTAATATACATTATTTATATAAACATGAAGCAAAAATATTGGTTTATATTCCATAGTTAACTAGATATGATTCATTCGTTATTTATAACATACATATCAAATCCTAAGATTAAAATTAATAACAAAAATAGTTGCAATTTTAAAGAAATTATACAGAATAAATTCTGGTAAATTTTTCTATAAGTTATAAGGTGTGAAATAATTTTAGGTTCAAGATGGTAGTTATGTGATTAAATCATTATTAATGTTTCAAGTATTTAAATTTTAACTAACAAAATGTTTTTTTTTCATATAAAAATTAAATTTATTAAATTCTTATAAATGTTTTTCATGAGTAATAGTTTTGTATGGATATAACAATAAATTGTCTGCAATCGCATGATTTTAAGATCAGAAATTAAGAGAATCAGATCTGAAGCTGGAAACGCTTCACGGCTACAATAAATTAAAATGGATTATAGCTTGCTTTGTCAATTTTATTTTTTCTACGATTTTCAATACAAATTATCAAGACACTGTTAGAAAAATGTAATTTAGAGAACTCGTCTTGATACTTATTTTTACAGAATAATAAAAGAGTGCTCTTCTTTTGCCTAATGCAAGACAATTACATTGACTTTTGCACCTGAATTGTGACGAATAAAAAAAATGGAAATTTATGGAGCACAAAATATTTTACAGTAAATAAAATATCCCTTTTCACTGATCTATTTTTTTTTGTCCTACATAGTCTATTGAATCAAAATAAATTCCCATTCTATTAATCGTTAAAAATAAATCAGAGATATTGTTTTTATTGCTTACCAGACAACATGGAAATCTACAGACGCATTCGAGCAGAAGCTTAAAATAAGTATCAGACAAAATTGCAATTTTAATCATATTGAAATTGTAATTTTATCCGATAATAATTGTAAATATTATTTGAGGAAAATTGTAATTTACGTTCAGATGTTATCTCCAAGTATTCCAACCAAGTTCTGTAGTCTTTGAATTATTTATGTTTTAATTAGATATTTATTGTTCATAAGAGACTCGTTGGCGGGATTTAATATATTTTGAAATTAAACTTATTATAAGCAATTCCACATTTTGAATGCTTGTTTTATTTTAAATTTAAAGCAGATAAATTTTTGTTAGTAACTAAAAATAATATTCAGTAATAATATCTATTCATTTTCTCAAAATCTTTTATCTAATTTTTTCCTACGAACAATTTTTTATACCTAAAAACAATTATGAAACTGTATTAAACTTTTATGAGTGATTTATAGAACTACTAATGCTTGTCGTATGAACTACCATATGAATGAAGCTTCGGATATTGCATATTGTATTCAAAATCCAAGTATACAAATACAAAACTGTATATAACTGAATATTAGTTTTAAAGATTAAATGTATTAACATTTATGTGCATTAAAAGTGTAAAAAAACGCTTGCTTTTGAGGCACTTTGAGTGTTGCAATTTTTAAAATACTAACTAAATAGCTAATAATTTAATTTAGTCAACAAAAATAGTAGTTTTTTAATTTTTTCATTGGTGTTTGGGATATTTAAATACACTTTTGTCGCATAAAAGCTATATAGCTTGAATTTACAAAATATAAATACTTCAAATTGTTTCTGAAGAAACCAATCTAGTAACTATTTAAAAATTTAAATAAAAAATTAAAAAGAAACAAATATGAAACATCGCAAAATTTTATAGGAGTGTAATATGTTAATTTTCAGAGCATTTACTAATTTTCTCTTTCCAAATCTGCTACGAGAAAAATTGATTTTTGAATTTTACATTTGCAATTTTATGTTCAAAAATCTATGCTTCCTTAATAAAACATGTTTTTGTCGGATATTGCCCATGTGTTACGCATAACGTAGCATTATAGATTATAATTGTATTATGAACACAAGAGAACGTACGTTAATTTTTGTACAACATTTATGATGTTAATGTAGCATTTAATCATAAAATTCTAAAACAATATGTATTTATTTTTTAATATTTAAGTTTAAAAATAATAAAGTAGAAAATGATAAGAAAAGAGGAAAAAATCGTAAATATTTATAAACTATTGAAAATATTTTTAGCTCATTTAAAAAAGATTCAAATTAAAATAAAAATCTTGCTTTTTTAATTTTTTTTAGATTTTTTTGAAAATAACAGTTATTTTAAATAATAATATTTATATACTTACATAATATGCATGAAATTATTTATTATTCTCTCATTAATGACATACAAATATATATCAAAATTAGGTTTTTTATTAAACTTTCAATAATAAAATCTAAGCAAAATATTAAATATTATTTGTCTCTCGTTTAACATTACGTTGGAAGAAATAATAATTGTGAATCCTAACGGACTTACTTGTTCAATATTTCTATAAAAAATAAGAAAACAATAAAATACTTTTGATTTTTTAAAACTATATCCATATCATCTTAATACTATCGTCAGTATTTAGCTACTTACTAATGAATAGAGAATTCCTTATATAAAAAATAAAAAGAGGTATTTTTAACTTTCTGCATTTATTTACTAAAATATTTACTTCTCTTATAACTATCCCCTAAGGAAACAATCGTTTTAACGCAAAAAAGAGCATTTTATTAACTCTAAAATAGGTTTGTGATATTTTGATATATAATATCAAGTGTGCTTTTTGTATTATATTTTGAAAATAATTTAAGTGAACTGATCTATGCATAACAAATTTAAAATTATAGAGCAAAATGACATATTCCAAGTAATTCTTATTTGAAAAATATTTCTTTTAGAAATAGAACTTAAAATAGCGTAAGAGTAATAATTAAGTATTTATAAATGATTATTAAAAATTAAGATAAGCTAAATAATATTCAACTCATTTAACTCTGAATAATAAATTCATTAATAATAAAGTTAACTCCACATTTAAAGTAAAACATTGTCGATCACTTAATGAGAAATTTAACTACTTTTTCTGGTAAAGCATCAAAACAAATCTTAAGCGTGTTTTCTTGAAAAACTGATGATGTATACACTGCTGGACAATTGCTAAGGACGGATCACAAATTGTAATGTAGCATAACATTAAGCGAGACACGAGGCCTAGTAGGATAAAATATAGTTGCTCCATTGTTTAGACATCAAAATAAAGAATATTTATTGTTCTGGAAAGTACAAAAGGTGTGAAACATCTAAAAGAAAAAAAAAGTTCATTTGATGCTGTATAAGGAAAAATGGAACAATGCATCTAAAAATCAGCAGGCACTTTGAAGAAAGGTATCAGTACGGGATATGTCCACCGTGGAGTGTGATGAAACATTCACATGTCCTATCATACTTTGCAAAACATTATCCAGCAGCTGTTGAGGCAATTTATCCCATTCCTCTGGGAGTGCACGGATGAGGGTGTTTTTGATTGTCGGAGGATAGTTTCGACCAGCAACTTGCCTCCCCAAATCATCCCACATAATTTCAATGGGGTTTAGATCTGCAGAACGTGATGGCCATACGATATGTTGAATACCCTCGCTGTCTAGACAATCCTGAACAGAGAGTGTTCGTTCGATGACATGTTGCGTTGTCGTCCATAAAAACAAATTTATCATCGACAGTACCACGGAAAAGGCGAACATGAGGAAGTAGAACTTCATTAATGTATCGTTGGCCCGTCATAGTCCCATTCGCAACCACATGTAGGGGCGTGCGGCCATTGATCATGATGCTTTTAACACGACCTCCCTCTTGCCGCCTATTACACATTCCAGTAGCTTTAAATGACTTCCACAGCCGTGGAACAACGCTGTGAGCGATGTCGAACTCCCTGGCAACATCTGTTATTTTTCACACTTATTCGATCTTTCCAATAATTTGGCCACGCATAAAATCTTCTAAGTGATGTCGGGAAGACATGCCAAAAATTTCAAGTTCGGTTATTAAATCTTTCCAGTAAAACTTTGACTTGAAACAACAACTGTCCACACGCGTCAAAACCTTTAAAGCTCTTATGAACGCTATCACGTGATAAACAGACGTGGAAAAATAATTGCATACGCATACTTCTTCTTACTATATCCCGCACTTATTCTAATTTTCCACATTTTGCTTCCTTTCATTTTGTGGTTGCTATGGATGTTAGTGTTATCCGTCCTTAGCAACTGTCCAGCAGTGTATTTCCTTTACACATAAAAATATATTTTACTTAATATAATATTTCATTCAGATAAGTTGCAGATTTCATTTTTTTTAATCAACCTTTATTAAAATTATCCCTTTTTTGTATGAATTCAGAAAATGTTTTACTCTAAATTTTTTTAAAAATTTTAGTCTTGTACAATGTATTGTAAATAAATAAATTTTACTGCCAAGGTAACTGAACCAAGTAAAACATATGTTAAAGTCAAATGCATATTTATTAAACACATTTTTAAGAGTATATTTATTTAACATACATGTACATTAACGTTTCGCCTTGTGTGATTCACTATTTGATGCCTTCATTTAGGTTATTTTAAATAATAAGACATCAGTAATGAGAGCTTTTATATAAATGGATGTTAATACAAGAAGTTTTTCATTTTTCGTTTTTCTTCTGTTTCAATTTTAAAAAAGAGGCACAAGTTTTTGTGTTGGGATTTTGAAGGTTTTATATTTGCTTTTTAATTTTAGTGCATTGAATATATTAATACTTTTCTGCATATCCAAATATCTTTTTTATTTAAAACTAAAATTTAAAATTTCGAAAATGTAATTTAGGTAAATTTGCAATTTTGAAAATATAATTTACGTAAATTTGAGTTTTTTTAATACAGACAACTTAACATTATAAATTAACGCTGGCACAAAGAATATATTTTTATTTTTATGTTACTTATTTATTTCCAAATTATAATAAATTCTATTCTAAAATGTTTTGATTTCATGATTGACAGAAGAAGTGTTGGCACCATTTTTTTCAAAAAAGGGAAGAGAGAGTGTTATATTATAAGTTTAATAATAGTTATTTAAAATTTTTAATGAAATATTTTTACTTTGTGAATTAGATATTTAATAACACTCTGTATCAATCTTCCTAGCAATCAAGAAATAAGGAAAGTCATCGGATTCAAAAACTAAAAATGTATATATTTCGCATTGTAATTCTTTCCTTGTGAAAAGTTGATAGGGAAAAAGCTATCTTTTTGTCTTTCTAAATCTATTGTATAAATCTAATTTGATAGAAAATATTCGGCAGAATGTTTTTAAAGCTAATTAAAAAAGCTTAAAGTTTTATAAAACATTTCATGAGGAAAAGTAATAAAAATATCTGTCATTTTCATTTGTAAAGTTTGTGAAATTTAATTACAAAGTCAAATTTAATATAATTTTGAAAAAATTCTGAAAAATATTTAAGTTTAGGTATAAAAACATCAAAAACTTCAATAATAATTTTTATTTCCTTCTTAATCATGAAACATATTTACTTTTAACATAATGAATGGACAAAACCCTACTGTAATTTAAATGTGAATTACAGTTATTTAATAAAAAAACAGTGTTACTTTATTACTATTAATGGATTATTTATTGCAGGTTGTAATTTGTAGGCTACCATTCAATATTAAGTATTTATATCAATCACATTTAGTTGTATCAGCTTGCTTTGCATAATGAGAAAAAATCCACTGGCTTCAACCAGTTTCAGAAATTATCACTCCGCTAATTTTTTATTAAATCATCCATTATTTGCTCATTAATCAACTTAAATATCGCCAAGAAACCATTTCCTTACTTTTCTCTTCATAATTTGTGGAAGAATTTGTTTTATCACTTTCTCAATCATATCTTATACTCATCATATCACTTTCTCAATCATATCTTATACTCATACAATCACTTTCTCAATCATATCTTGGTAGACGTATGCAAACAAAAATCAGTACAAAAGTAGAAAACATTTTGATTTTTCATTTATAAGTCATTTATCGTACTTTTTTATTTAAGTTTGTTTTGCTTCATTTAATTTAATTGTTTTTTTATTTCTCCCTTTTTGATTTACTAATTCATTTAAAACATAAAAATATGCGAATAACATTTGTTTGGTACAAAATTATACCTATTAAATGACCTTGCACAAAAAATGGTCGTAAATAATATGCAATATCTTTTAATATAATTTATCCAAATATAATATTTCGTGCAGAAAAAATATCGTATTTTAGCTTTAAAAAGCTGCAATCATATAAGGAAAGCAATTTAAATTATGTGTTATTGAATACAGTATTTTTTTTTAAATATTGAAACAAAAATTCATAGAAATTAACAAGATCTCTTACACATTGAAAGTTTTTTTCTGTTTTCTTGCATCTATATTTATGAATATTGCTTAAGAATTATTTATATAAAATGTTTATATGCTTATAAATATCACTAAGCAATCATGTTATAAAAGTAACAAAAAATGAAATTTTACGTTAGAAGCGAATCGATATCAGTTAAAGTAAATGCCATTTTCTTCAATTTATATAAATAATTTTATACTAACTGAATTTTTATCGATAATGTATTTGATATAAAATATTTATATGATGTTCTTGCGAAATAAACATGCAACAATTGTTATAATTACCTCTGTAATATTTAATAAAACTTATCTTTTGCACTTGGCAGACCATATTGAATATTATTTAAATTCAAAGCAATTAAATAAACCTAATTGTATGGCATTGAATATATAAGTTCATTGTTATAAATATTGAAATAGTCTGAAAAAATGGAAATTAAGTTTTTTTATATTAAAGTTTATATATTTTATGCATCGAAGTTTGTAACAAATTTACTTAAATGGGGATTAAGATTTTCCACTAATATTCTAATTTAAAAAATTTGTTGAAGCAGAAGACACTTTATTTTCAATATTCCATAAAAATGCTATGATTTTATTTACTGTTATCTTATTATTTAAAATTTTGTTCATTATTAAAGAATACTGTAACATTTCTGATAAAAAGAATAAACTGTTGATGATTCCTAAACTATATTAATATGTTCTTAAAAATTTATAAGCATTTTATTTTATATGACTGTATAAATATAATACAAATTTTTAATTTAAAGTTTTTATTTCTTTCATTAGGAACATTGAAACTTGTATATAATTGATATTTAAACTACATATTTTGTTTCAGCTTCTTCCTCTGAGTTTTTAAAATACTCTTAAGGAAGATCTGTTACAAAGAAAGGCTAATGACAAGATAAATTAAGTGTCCTATTTAGCAAGTACACTCTAAATTTCCATTGTTTGAATGCATTAAAAATTCTACTACTTTTTTTATTAGGATGCGACATATAATGCAAACAAAAATCAAAAATAAATCATTTGAATTCAAGCATGTCTTCATTAATTATTATTCAACTTGAGTGCGACTTAAATTTTTTTAAGTTCAAAATAGCACAGTCGCAAAAAAATAAATTGTTTATCAATTTTCACTTATTTTGGTTAAATATATTTCATCTCACGTTTTATAACTTATATAATTTATAAGAAATTCTTATATATATATATATATATATATATATATATATATATATATATATATATATATATATATATATATATATATATATATATATATATATATATATATATATATATATATATATATATATATATATTAGGTTGGGGATAAAGCTTGTAGCATTTTTACCAAAGACTTTTATTTAAACAAAAAACAATAATTATATCAATAATTTAATTAATTATATATTCGCTGTTGCTGTTTACAACCTCTTCCCACCTCTCGACCAATTTGTTGACGCCATTCCGCCAAAAGTCACCTGCTCTGTTGTCAAAGTAGTTGTTGAGGCAATTTTTAATGACCTCTTTGTTATCGAAGATAACACCCTTCATATGGTTTGACAAAGAGCGGAAAAGATGGCAATTGGTCGGTGCAAGGTCCGGATAATACGGCGGATGCTAAAAGTCCTCCCAGTCAAGCTCTTGTAGGGCAGCTTTGACGACTTGTACCACATGGGGCCTGGCATTGTTGTGAAAGAGTATGGTTCGACCATGTTGATCAGATTTCTTTTTTTCAGAACAGATTTCTTTTCAGTCGAATAGCCCCATTCACCCGGTGTAGCTGGGCAATGTAGAACTCCTTGTTTACTGTGGAAATGTTTTCGATTATTTTCTAGTGCACCAAGAGGTCCTTAAAAACAGGCTCAACAACTTCTTTGACACCAGGCCAGGCGATTTTTGGCGGAACGGCATCAACAAATGGGTCGATAGTTAGGAAGAGGTTGTAAACGGCAACGGCAAATATATAATTGATTAACTTATTGATATAATTATTGTTTTTTGCTTAAATAAAAGTCTTTGGTAAAAACTCTATGAACTTATTCCCCAACCTAAACTATACAGACGATAGATAGATAGATAGACAGATAGGCAGACAGACAGATAGTTAGATATATAGATAGATATACACAGTGAGAGAGAGAGCATTAAATAAATAAAATTTTAATGCAAACAAAAAATTATAGTTTTTATATTTTTAAATATGAAGTATAGGCGCACAATTATTTTCTTATCTAGCAACCAAAAAAGATAAAAAGATGTTATTTTGTTCAATATTATCACTAAAACTGTTTTATACTTTCATTTATACTAAAAGCTCATGAATGTAAAGGAGATGTTTCTATTCGAAGAATTGATTCTGAACTGCGAAATAATAATTTCGAATTCTTCGCCAGAAGCTGAGATTTATTTCATTCGATCTTTCCACTCTTTCAAACAGAACATTAATCGATACTATGAAAATGAGCTCTCTTTTATTTTCATGGAAATCGATTCAGAAGAAAATCGTTTTCAATACCATCGATACTTTGGGACCACTTCGAATTGGAACTGAAATACAAGAACAAAACAAAAGCTATTTTAAACTCAAATTTGAAGTTGCGTTTCAGGTATAGTGATTTTTTTCTTCCAAAAGTTTTTTCTATACTGTATTATTGATTTGGACTTTGTAATAATTTGTCCAACATAAAATTATATAAAAAAATTATATCTCATCTTATTATAATTAAATCGTTTGTTTTCTGCCACTCCATGAAGTAAATTAGTCGTGAGACATTTAATTTATATTGAATAGATCATAAAAAATTTCTGTATTTTACCTTGAAAGCAGCAGATAATTAATATATTTTCTGTCAATTCTGCTTTTCACTTTTGAATGCAACTATTAAAAATAATATTTGAGAAGATAGCATCATTTATTAAATTTGAATAAAAATGTTAATAAAAAATTAAAGATTTAAAACTTTGTTTTAATTTAGATTTTGTGTAAGACACTATAGATCAGCGCCACGTCATTAAAAATAATCTTCGAAAATTAAGTAATTTGCATATCGATGTAATAATTGAAATTGAAAATTTCTAATTAAAACTTTTTTTTTCAAAATCTTGATAAATACTTGATATAATATGTGCTATGATTCTGACATATGATTTTGACTAAAAATTTAATATATTTTATTAGTACAAATGGTATCGAAAAAATTTTTGGAGAGGATCAAATTGATCTTAAATAAAATATATTTAAGACCTTTAATTACTTGATTACGTTGAAATTCTGGAATTGTGCTTGAAGACAAATTTTCATTAAATTTAAACTCCGGAAAGAAATTATATTGGGAGAAATTCCAAATCTCTTCTTTCTATCGCAGTGTTTACATCTTTTCCTTGCATAATATTTTTAAGGAAAGGGGAATCTATAAAATCTATCAATAATATGTAAAATTCAAATGAATCTTTTTTGTGTGAAAAATTGATTTTTTATATTTCAATATCCTAATTTTTAAATAAGAAATCAATTGTTGCCTATCAAATTTATGAGACATCAAAAATAAACTATGACAGCACAGAAAAGTTGTAGATGTTAAAAAATTAAATACTTCAAACATTCCAAAGAAGTTCAATGTGTGTAATATAAGAAAAAAGTTGCAATATCTTTAAATAGTTGAAACGTTTTCAGTGAAAAAGTGGAGGTACTTTAAAATTTTTTCTTATGAGTTTGGGAATTTTTTTTTATGAATGAAAATATTTACTTCATTTTGACTTCATGGACATTTCAGTGAAAAAAATAATAAAAAAAATGTCTCTTCACACATTTAAAGCTAATACAAATTATTTTGTTACTCAAAATTAAATGAAAATTGACTGCAAATAGTTTTTTACACGCGTCTAGTGAAATTTTTTAATTTGTATTTTTGCTATGAATTTAAAACTTCTTTTTAATTAGTTACACTTTATTGATAGACTCTTAATTATTATGAGTATTTTATTGTATCATTCAGAAAACATATATTTGCTTAGTATTCATTTCTTATTAAAGAATTAATGATTTTTACTTTGAGACAAGATTATGTGTACTTATGAAACAATAATACATTTTATTTTTTCATAAGATAAAATAAATAACATATTTTGCAAATTTTGTTTATCTCATTTACGAAATAAAATTAACATCAATTTAATAAACTTGATTTATAAATTTGTTGATTTTAAATTTAACAATATTTTTTCCAATTTCTTCAATATATTTATATAAATATGAATAATGTCTTAAGTTTATTAATGATTTTACGCGTAAAATTTGTCATATACGCTTAAAGGTTTATACTAAATAAAGCTCTGAAATCATAAGGGGATATATGAAATAGAATATCTTGAAAGAAAAGAAAAATTATAAAAATTCGCACTATAAAATGAATTTTTTTGTTTTTTTAATCAGAATACGACAAATATTTGCTTAACAAGAAAAAAAAAGTTTGCTACTTTTAATCAAATAAATTATAATTTAATTGAATCAAAAAATTAAATGTCTTTTTACTTATTACATTTAATTTGTGTTCCAAACATATTAAAGTAAATAGAGATATTAAAATGTAAGATTTTTCGTTTAGATATTCTGTTATTTATCGGATATATAACTGTTGTGTGTGTAGTGGAATAATACTGCATTATATAATTCATTCTTATTTTAACTAAATTTTAAAATTTTCTCCTGAAATAGTGTTGTAATTTTGCAACAAATCATCCCCTTAAGTTACATTATGATCCGAGACTTGGGGAACAAGACAATAGAGCTTCAATATTTCAAGTCGTCCAAGTGGCATAAAAATGTTGTTTATGCAATATCCTTGTTTCTCCAACATCTCCAACATCTTTTTTTACTGTGATTAACAAACTTTCGAGTGATAGTAGGATATGATTAATTAATTAATTATATTAATTTTTTAGTCACAATCTCAATTAAAATTGAATATTCCTTAAACTACAATTATGACACCTTTACCAACTAAGCTACTACTCAAATATTATGATAAGAATATTGAGATATATTTAAAAACCACAACTTTCTTGAAAATATTTAAACTTCATATAGTTACATGTAAAAAGTATTACATTTTGAATGCTTTAACACTTAAAATTACAATTTAAAACTGGATAAGTAAAAAAAATTAAAAAATAGTAAGTAAAATGTTCTGATTAAGTGAAATGTTGTTTGTGTGTTCGTGTCCTTAAAAGTAATATAATATCAGTAATAAAGAGCATAATTTTATATACTGAATTATATAACATTTAATGTGAAATCTAAAAATATGTCAGATTTCAAATAAAATAATATATTTTAATCGAAGTTTCTAAAGATAATTCTTTGAAGAACTTCAGTTTATTGATAAACGTTTTTGAGAGCAGAAATACAATTCGATTTACTCAACAAAGTTGGCCTGATTATAAAACGATATATATATATATATATATATATATATATATATATATATATATATATATATATATATATATATATATATATATATATATATATATATATATATATATATATATTATTATTATTAATGTTTTACGTAAATTCCAAGGGATTTTAACAGCAATTTTCCCTAAATATAATAAGGTTAAGATAAATTTTTATGTGCTTTGAGGGATCACTTATTATCCTAAAATTATTAAAAGGGCGACTAGTAAAATTTGCTAAGGGATAAGGCATGTAATAACATGCTTTAAGTAGGTAGCTAAAAGTTCTTCACCTTTTTCATGCGAGCTGCTCTATCTCCTTTCAATCTATTTATAACTACATCGATCGTAGGGAATAAGAGGTTGATCTTCTTGGTTAAGCTAACTCGGCTTAGGTAAAGCAAATTGTTTTTCTATTTTAAGATTAGAAACTCTGTAATTATATTATACGTTGAAGAAACCAAAAATACTTTGTAAATTTTAAATAAAACCATTCTTATTTCATGATTTTCAATATCATAAAAATAATTAATGATGTTTAATCTATTCAATGAATTTAAAGAAAACTTTGAAATTCTCTATAAATCAGTTTTTTTTTCTTAATTTGAATTAAACTGAAAATTTTATCAAACATCTTGATCCAAATATTAATATGATATTAATTTTATTTCATTCCATTACAAACTATCAATAAATATAATTTCATTGCTGTAAATTGATTAATTTATATTCGTATAACTACGAAAAAGAAGTGGTTTTCCTCTTTTGTAATTTATTCACGTTTAATAAATTTAATCTAAATAAAAATAGAGATTTCCCAACGATTACGATTAATATTTCCAAAGAATAAAACATATAACAGCATTTATTGATTTATTTAATAGAATAGAAATTTTCAAATAGGAATACAAAGTACTTATGCAATACATTTGAACAAAAAGATTATTTAATTATGTCAAGTGTTTATTTGAGATTGAAAATATAATATGTATATTTTTCTCAGAAATAAAGTTTGATGATATCGAAAACGGATTGCCCATTTCTACTTTCTTGATTTTTTCTAAATTTAATGTATGGATAGTTAAATGATTAATTTTCACAGTGATATTAATTTGAAAATAACATTTACTAATTAAAACTTAAAAAATAAAATTGCAATCGACTAATAGTGTAAAAATTTCCAAATTTGTGCATGCATTCAAATAGAAAATGCAATCACTTAAATAATTTCATTAAAATGTTGCTTAAATTCTAGAATTAAATTTATCTTTAATTAGTGTTGTGCAAGTATTTTCAAATTCGTAATGAAGGTTAGGAATATGCGTAGCTAATATACTATAATTTAAATATATTTTGCTATATATTTCTATATATATAATCATATTTTGGTGGAACGGCATACAAAAATATATCTAATGTAATTTCTGCTTCTGTTTCCATTGCATTATAGTGTTTGTCTTTTAAGCTCATAATTTGATTAGATGCTAGATTTCAGTTTAAGACTAGATTGATATGTAATAACTTTTATACGATAAATCACTATTTCGTGTTTTCAAAACTGAAACTTAAAACGATTGATTTCTTTAGTTTTTATTTATATCGGTAGGTTATATTAAAAAATTATCTAAATTGTATTCTGTTTTCATTACAATAGTTTACTGTTTGTCATTTTAGATCATAACTAATGAGGGGGAAGGAGAAATCCCCAGAATCAATAACTACTTCTCCTGTTAAAATGTAAATTATTAATTATATAACAAAATAAATATGATCAATAATTTCATTTAATTACTTATAAAATGATTTGAACGGAATGCATTGAAGGTGGTAGATACAGCTAAATTCCCATAAGAAAATTATATATATATATATATATATATATATATATATATATATATATATATATATATATATATATATATATATATATATATATATATATATATATATATATATATATATATATATATATATATATATATATATATATATATATATATATATATATATATATATATATATATATATATTTGTAATTTCAATCTCACCTTAAAATTTAAATAAGTAACAACTGGAATGCTTAAAACTATTAATTCAGTTGAAAAAAATTGCCTATTTATTTTTAATTTGCTTGCTCGAGTTGCTTTGTGTATACACGCGCGCTCGTGAATATTATTTTTATTTTGTTAAATAACATTATAAAGCTTTTGAAATATTGGCAATTTCAAGATAATAGTCCATTTTTTCTTAATTTTTTGCTATGAGTTTAAGCTTGACATGATTGATTGACATTTTTCTTCTAATTTTGTTTATATTTCAATGCTACATAAATATTATTATATTTCCGATTACTTTGCTTTTCTTTGGGTAAAAGTGACTGTTGGCTGACAGTAATTCAAGTATTATGTATCAATATGAATTTCATCATTAGTAATTCATTAAACTCATTCATTAAAAATGATAAACCGATCAGCCTTGAAATCCTTTGATATATAGATACACATGAATTAATCGTATAATAAATATTTTATTTTGGTAGGAAGTAGATATAAAAAAGTCACATATAAATAGAAATTCCATAAAATTTCATTCAAAATGACACATACATTTATGTGTGTGTTTGGGACCTGCTTCAAATATTCTCTAAACCTACTTGAAAGAGAGATGATTTATAGGATTAAGAAAACTTATTATAAATAAGTACAATTAATTAATTTCTTTTTTGCTTTGAAATTAAGTAATTTCATAATAATAAAAAATGAACTACATTTCACCGATACGGGTCTAGAATAATTTGAAGACCTTTGTGAAAGACAGAATTTTCAGATGCAATTTTGTCAGTAGAAACATCTATTACATGCAATGTAATTTATATCTCATTTATTTCGTTGCTATCTGAAAATCCGAGTGATAGCACTCTACGAGTTGGAATGCAATTACGCCTCCTTTCTTTAGTGATTTGTAACTCTGTAGGGAGTAAAGCTTTACTTCGTTACTAAAGAAACTTAGAGGTGAAAGAGGGAGATTTTTCCATATTTTTTAAACAAAGTATTTAATAAATGAACACCAGTGAATTAAATGTAAGGAAATTAAGTTATATGTTTATTTATATTTATATCTATCATGTTAAGTGGTTTTAAGGAAATTTTTGTGTTTATAAAAAGTGAAGAATACAGGGTGGCAATAATAAGATTATTCCGACATATAAATTCTGTGATAAGGTATTTTGATGTATGCGCTCAAGAATGATGTGAGAAAACATAGTCTCACTCTAACAGTTACGGTTACTGTGAGAAAATTTCGAATATGTCAAATAGCAGTATCAAGTTTTTTTGTATTGGAATGTGATCTTCATACTGAAAAACCTTAAATAACGTTCGAAAGGCAACTCTAACATGAAAATCAGAAGTGGTAGGTAGGCTAGAAGTGAGTACAACTAATTAGGATAGAAAAGATGAATAAACTAAAGCATTTTATTGTGTTTCACTAATTCTCCACATGACCTCCTTCACACACGATGAGACTTTGTATGCGAAGATAGCATTGCAGCTAGTACCAAGACAATAGGAATCTCTTGAATCACAGTTCTGATGGCATCAATCAAATCATATGCAGTTTGCAGACCAATGTGATACACTTATCCTCAGATATCCTTACAGCTAGAAATCCATTGATGTCAAATCAGGAGACCCTGGTGGCCATGAAAACAAGTAATGAAAAAAGGTAACTCTGTCATCAAAATGTTGACTTAAGACACGTTTGACTGAAGACACTACTTGTGGAAGAGCACAATCTTGCATCCGCACAACTTCAGATGGAGCATTTTGCCGTTGGAATGAGGGAATCACGTAACGATTAACATGTCCATATAGCGTTCACTTGTTACTGTATACGTTTGTAAATCAACAGTATCTTCTTTAAAAAAGTAAGAGCCGAAGATACCAAACCATACAGTACTCCTTATTTCACATCATACAGTCAGTTTTTCCTCGTGTAATGGCCATGCAAGCTCATCATGTGAATAATGAATTATTCTCTGCCTATTGCACACAATTTTACTAATTCACGTTACCATTTAACCAGAAATGCGCCTCATCTGTAAAAAGAATACGTAATGGCCAGGTGCTATTTTCATCATACCGGTTAAGGAATTGATTCATAAAATCCAGCCGTAATTGATAGTCTCCCGCTTCAAGCATCTGAACACGCTGGAATCGATACAGAAACACATTTAGAACTAAGCGCAAAATTGCGGATAATTGAATTCTGTAGATTCAAAACACGTGAAACACAGCATGCTTTTGCAGGACGAACTGTGCTTATCGTCATAAGAAATTCTGCACAGGAATGGAAGATCGTCAAGACCAGGGTCGATCTCATGTGCAACCAGTTTTACTAAATTTATAAATCAAGTCCCGTATAGCTTTGACAGTGCATAGGCCTCACCGTAATCCATGGCTTCAATTCATTCATGGTTCAATGTCTTTGCCGTAATTCATGATTCAGTCAATGTCTTTGCGGCATTTTGTCCATTCAGATAATACATCTTTGAGATTTCCCTATCCTCTTTCCCTGAAAGTGCCATCTTGTTCGGAATAGCAGAGAGCAACATACGTCGCTGACGTTTTGCAGTGCCTTTTCTTTCACCTAGCGGGATGACATCAGTCATGACCGTGTCTTACATAGAACCCGAAATTTATATTTATTGGTTTCTTCTTCTTGTTTTCTGGAGGACTAATTAGGCTTTGATCGCAGCCATAGAAACGATGTTACGTGTGTCGTAAATGAAACGAGAAAAAAAGACTTACCCTGCTATGGTATAGGATAAGTCTTTTTTACTGTTTCCTTTGCAAGTTTCGGGGATTTTCGTGCTACAGATGCCATTCTAAAAATATTAAGTGGTTCTCGATATGGAGATCGCATTGTAATGCAAAAAACTGGGTGTTGCCATTTGAAATTTTAGAAATTTCCTTACTGTAACCGTAACTGTTTGAGTGATTCTGTTGTTTTCCATACCATTCTAGAGCGCATACCTCAAAATGCCTACTGCCAATGTTTCATACAGTTTCTGGGAATGATATGACAGTTAGGGGTTCAAATGTTGGGATAGTTTTTTCGTAATTACCCTGTTTATATAAGTTACATCTCAAAGTGTAAGTTGAAACCTATGATTAGATTTATAACTTTATAGAAGCATTTGTGCTTATTTTAAATTTTGTCTGTTTGCATTTTTCTGCAATTTCAATATATTTGTAAAACGAGACAAGAACAAATTAAATCAAATTTCCCGACAAACTTCGATTTATTATTATTTCTTTATTTCGAAAAAAATTTCTCTGTGCATTTTTTTTCAAAAAAATCTCAAATAATTCAAGTATTAGATAAGAAAATTTTTAAATTACTCCACACACTTGGGAACAACCTTATGTGTTCATCTTCTTAAAATATTGTGATGCATTATTCTAAATTACTACCATATTTATGCTCAACTGCATTTGAAAAATCATTCATGCAAGAAATTTTTAAACTTTTTATTCCTGTTAAAAATATGCAAAAATAAAAATGTGATTAAAAGTCTGTTAATTGAATATGAAGATATCCATTAATTAAATGTGATAATATTTTTAACATTAATACAGTTCTAGAGTATTTAATTAGCACTAAGGCTTCTGCAACAAAAGAATAAATGCACCAAATCATACAAATCCATTACAGGTTTCAGGAAAATCAGGTTACCAGGAAAAATCTCGAAATTTGTTGTCTACTTGTGTACTTTGTTTATCTGTTAAAAATGGTGCAAATTTAACCATTTTCTCATAATTAAACATTTTGTAAACAATAAATTGTTTAATTCCTCTTATGTATGCGATTATTTAGTAGTAAGATTTATCTAGGTGTTTCTTGTGCCTTATATAAATATTTTAGAGATTCCTGAAATTTTATTTCAGAATTAATTCTGATTCATTAAAGTGCTTTCATGAATATTAAGGTTTATGTAATAAAACAATAGAGATTATAGTTGTGATATTTTAACTATTATTAATATGCTTCCGAAATAATTCTTGTATACTATTCTTCTAAAAATTGATTTTAGAGTAAGGGTGAATAAGTCATCAATAAAGTGTAATTACACTTTATTGATGACTCTGTAAAATTACTATGAAACAATAATAATTTTATTAGGTTGGAAAAAAGTTCATAGCGTTTTTACCAAAGACTTTTATTTAAACAAAAAACTATAATTATATCAATAAGTTAATCAATTATATATTCGCCGTTGCTGTTTCCAACCTCTTCCCACCTCTCGACCCATTTGTTGATGCCGTTCCGCCAAAAATCACCTGCCTGGTGTCAAAGTGGTTGTTGAGCCAGTTTTAAAGGACTTCTTTGTTATCGAAGGTAACACTCTTCATATGGTTTGACAAGGAGAGGAAAAGATGGTAATCGGTCTGTGTGTGGTCTGGTGAATTCGGTGGATGCTGAAGGACCTCTTATTTGAGTTCTTGGAGTGCGACTTTGACAAATTGTGCTACATGGGGCCTGGCGTTGTCGTGAAGGAGTAGGGTTTGACCAAGTTGATCAGGTCTTTTCAGTCGAATAGCCTCATTCACGCGGTGTAGCTGGGCAATGTAGAGCTCCTTGTTGACTGTGGAATTCTTTTCGAGCATTTCTCAGTGCACCAAGAGGTCCTTAAAAACTGACTTAACAATTTCTTTGACAACAGAACAGGCTAGTTTTGGCAGAACGGCATCAACAAATTGGTTGAGAAGTGGGAACAGGTTGTAAACAGCAACGACGAATATATAATTTATTAACTTATTGATATAATTATTATTTTTTGTTTAAATAAAAGTCTTTGGTAAAAATGCTACGAAATTTTTCTCCAACTTACTATATTTCAATTCAGGTTAATCTTCATGATGTGCTAATATTTCCTTCTTATAAAATATGTGCTCGTATTAATAATATATCCTTTGTATTTTAAATTTCGCTTTAGAGAAATAGGCATGCAAAATAAGAAATGAAAAATTTTCTTAAAAAATTTGTTATGTGTACTGAAAATCTTGTGTTCATGGTTTTAGAGTTCCAGTGGCTCAGGAAGCTGCTTCCCGTGAAATCTTCATTTGGCTCTGGCAATTCTTAGGTGGGTCACCATATTCTTCCTTACTAGGTTGCACGTGTTGGGAATGTGTCCACGTTAATGATATCTGAAGTTTTTCTTCTAGTGTTATGTGGATGTAGAGAGGTCAGTGAAATCTCATGAGCGACCATGCACTTTATCGTGGATCAAAATTACGAGGCTCTTGATGATATGCAAGTATTATGAACTTAAGGTACGCCTGGAGTTCACCTGCATCGCTGTGAATGTATCTTCAAGTTTCTATAATCGTCTTAAAAGTTCTCAAATTTAATGACTGTTATCAATAAAGGAAAATGAATCAGTCAATAAAGAAAATAAATGATATGGGATAATAATCACATAAAATAATAATACTGGAAAAGAAGCATAAAATTTATCAATATTATTTCATATGCGATTTTTTCTTGTTTTCTTGCTGATTGTGAGAATATTATAAATGGTTTTTTTTTTCGAGGTATAGAACTTTAAATTGCAATAAAACAACGATGTATTATTCGATTGACATGAATTTTTTTATTTGAAAGATAATCTTGTGGCATTACATTTTAAATATTATTTCTGGCATATGACTGCCACGGCTGGCTCGGATGTAGTCCAATCTGGACGTCCAATTTTCGATGACTTTTTCCAACATTTGTGGCCGTATATCGGCAATAGCACGGCGAATGTTGTCTTCCAAATGGTCAAGCGCTTGTGGCTTATCCTCATAGACCAATGCCTTTACATAGCCCCACAGAAAATAGTCTAGCGGTGTTAAATCACAAGATCTTGGAGGCCATTTCACAGGTCCAAAATGTGAAATTAGGCGGTCACCGAACGTGTCTTTCAATAAATCGATTGTGGCACGAGCTGTGTGACACGTTGCGCCGTCTTGTTGGAACCACAGCTCCTGGACATCATGATTGTTCAATTCAGGAATGAAAAAGTTAGTAATCATGGCTTTATACCGATCACCATTAATTGTAACGTTGTGGCCATCATCGTTTTTGAAGAAGTACCGACCAATGATTCCACCAACCCATAAAGCGCACCAAACAGTCAGTTTTTCTGGATGTAACGGTGTTTCGACATACACTTGTGGATAAGCTTCACTCCAAATGCGGCAGTTTTGTTTGTTGACGTAGCCCTTCAACCAGAAGTGCGCTTCATCGCTAAACAAAATTCGCTTATGAAAATCAGGAACAACGGCAATCTCGTTTTGGGCCCATTCGACGAATCTACGCCTTGCTTGATGATCGTTTGACTTCAATTCCTGCACGAGTTGGATTTTGTAAGCACGCAAACCAAGATTCTTCCGCAAAATCTTCCATAAAGTGGATGGACACAGATCCAATTCCTGTGCTCGACGGCGGATGGACTCATTCGGGTCTTCCTCAAAGCTACGCTCTACAGTAGCAATAGCTTCTTCTGTACGCACCGTACGGCGTCTCTGGGGATGCAAGTTATCAGTTAGAGTAAACGTGGTGTAAAAACGTTCCATGGTTAATCGAATTAACTGCTCTGATGGACGATTTTGTCGACGATAAAATGGACGTAATGCGCGATACGTATTCCGCACAGAACCATTATTTTCGAAATAAAATTGCACAATTTGAAAGCGTTGTTCAGGCGTGAGTCTATTCATGATGAATAGCCAAACCAAACTGAGAATAAATCACTTGACAGCTGTTAAATCGATCGCCATCTAGGAAAGTAATGCCAACTTAAACTTCTATACCTCGAAAAAAAACACCCTTTATTTCCGTAGAGTTCAGTGAATTCACATACGCTATCATCGGCAATCATAGCTGGGTTTGTTTACACTTTCCAATATTTATGAAAGACTTTTAAATGTGCGGAACTTTTACTGTTTTATTTTTTATTTGTTTTCAAGTTATTTATGGAAAACAATGAATCGGCATAATTTCACGACTTTTAAATGTGCGGAACTTTTTCTGTTTTATTTTTTATTTGTTTTCATGTTATTTATGGAAAACAATGTGTCGTCATTGCTATAACATAACATATAACAGGAGTGGCCAAGCTCTTTGATAGCTTGAGCCAATTTTCAAAATTTTAAATATTTCGAGAACTGCAATTAAATACATCTTTAAAAGGTATGCAAAAAAGGTTCAAAAATTATATTCATTGAAATCATAAATAAAAATACAAAATATGTGTATTGAATTTAAATATTAAAAACTAAACATATTTATTTTACTTCTCTTAACAATTCTTTAAAATTTGGTTAATTTATTTCATGAATTTTAAAGTGGAATAAAATGATTCACTAAAGTACGCAGTTTCGAATATTGAAATATTTCGAAAAAGAGACTATTTTAATTCAGGATACTTCGATTCTGGTATAAATTTCCAAAATTCAGTATTCGGCGTCGACTTATATTTGAATTGTAGAGCTTGATCTTCTCTCTAGTACATTTATCGGGAGCCGCAAATACTCCTTCAAAGAGCCGCAGCTTGGCCACTCCTGGCATATAAGCTATATGTCATTGCATATGCTAGACATCATGGAAACAGAGCCACAATAATTCATTTAGTGCCAACTAATCTGATAAAAATAATAAGATCTTGATGAAATCAAGAGGAGGATCTAAAAAACAGCAACTCATTGTGAACCTACGCGACTTATATAAAACCAGCCTAGTGATTAGAGTATTGGCCTTCCATCCAGATAGATGGGGTTCGATTCCCAATGCCGCCAAAGACCCACCGAGTACATGCGATATACGTGCTCGTTAATTCTGTGGAATCAAAAGTTCTGTGGTCGGTCGTTGAGCAGCTACCATGTGTGCAATGGTCTGGAGAAATTAACTTCCCTTTCAGATCAATACCAAAATTGAGGGAGTTGATCCTCTGGTGCTGCCATCTATCGAAGGATTTGAAGAGCAAAAGTCATACTTTCACCTTCATGGTGCTCTGATTAAATGAAAGACGCACCATATTGACCTAAATTCACATAGCCAAGGCATAGCGAGCTTGGCTTGTCCAAGTGTCATTAGTAACAACAACATAAAACCAAGGCAGTGGTTAAATCATTAAAGAAATGCAATATTAGCAATATGTTGGATGCTGCTGAGGACACTTTTTGCAGTATAAAGACTCAGATGCTGATTGAGGAGGGGTTTGAAATGATTTTTCATTTAGCTCTGGAAGAGTATTGGGTTTTGAAGATGATTAAAGGTTATTATTCCCCGGATAGATTAAATATTTTCTGGAAGTATTACTTTGAAATTGCATTACTTTATATTTAAATTATGTAAAGTTATAATGATGAATAGCAAAAAAATTGTACCCAATAAAAATGTAAGTTAAAAAAAAGGGTGCCTTTTATTGACCAGAGCATCTTGTGCTCCGGCAAATATGGCAATCCAATTATCCAATTAAATTAGTTTATTTTAAAACTGCAGTACAAAATTTTATCATAACAATAAATATTTGATTTAAAGCTAAATACAATATTTTTCAACAAATTTTAAAACATAATTCTGTTTATTTTCTTAAATAAAAAATAAACAATTCGTAAAAAATATTTCTAATAAATCTTGTTTTTGATGAAATAGTTTACAATTTTAAATCATAAATTTAGAAGATTTATTGAAATTAGGCAATAAATTCATATTATAAGCAAAGAATAGGTTTGAGTGTTTTTGCTCTGAATAATGAAAATGTACAGATATTATTATATTTGTACATTTTATTTTGTATTATTATATTTATACCAGTACATTTTGTATTGGATATTTTAAATGTTTTGACTACATATATAAACTTCCGATTTAAGTTGTCTAAAATTTATCTACAATCACTAAGTAATCTTGTAAAAGACAGTATAGACTTGATTACAGCAAGTTAATCTCTTCATTCATTTCATTTACATTTAAAAAATTTAATTACGCTGTATGGTAAGAAAGATTGATTACTTTATCCCATAGCACAGAGGGAAATACTGCACTACTTCTGTCTAATTGAAACAAATTATTGAAGTCGGTAGCTGTTCTGTCTCAATAACAATAATAAACTTTGATTTCTAGATGCTTAAATTTATATAAATTAAAACTAGCATTAAATTATTTATTCAAGGATTTATTATTTAGATTAGAATCCAGATATTTACATAAACTAAAAAGTTCATTAAATCAAACATAATAAACGTTTAAGTCAAACCTTTTTTCTTAATTTAGGGCTATCTTATCTAAAGAGAAGACTTGAAATATAAAAAAGTCTATAGGACAGTATTGATCAAACCATGTCTCATACGTCATTGAGAATTTTAATTAAATTACTCGAGAAATGTACATTTAATCTCAAGCCTCTTTTTAAAAAAAAAAAAACATTAAAATTCCTCCCATTTTTATCCTTCCAATTTTCCTCCCATTTTTGTTAAATTAAATACTTTGGTTTCACCACAAGTCACCATTGTATAAATAAGAAATTTTTCGTTGTTAATTATATTAATTAGTCCACTTTTATGAAATTCGTGGTTTATAAGAGAAATCACAAAGTCCACAATGTTTTATTCACATATTTAATTAATTATAGAGTTTATATTTAAAATCATGGGATAACTTAATATATGAAAATACTTTTTAAATCACCATTCCATTGGTGATTAAAGCAATGCAACTTAAGAAAAAACTATTGTGTGTAGTTAAGAGAACACTCTCCTCTTAAAATTTGTGGAATCATTTTGCTACTAATTTTTAATTTTGTCAATAAGTAAAAAGTAAACTAGGAAAACAGTGGCTCTTTTATAATTAAAAGTTTGTTTATAAGAGTATTGACCATAAAAACTGTGCTTGATGTGTTTCACACAATAAATCTGTATGTAAAGAAATAAACTCTCATCACTATGAATATGAAAGATTTTTTTTCATTTTGATATAAATTTATCAGTTTCATATTTTACAAACTACAGTACAAAAAAAAATTATAAATTTATGAATTTAAAATATATTACAGAAGTTGTAAGTGAATTAACAAATTTTAATTAATTAATTGAAATACATTTAAATTAAATTTGGTAAATTATATTTAATCGAAAGGAACATTAAAGGATGAGTTCGAAATACAATTTTTTAAAATTTGTAAATATGATGCCGTGATTTTTCAATGAAAGAATAATGCAGTATGAATATGATATACACAGCTTATACTTTTATTTAAATCGCATAATGCTGATATTGAAATTGTCTGATTGTATTTTTTTATATACAGAAAGTAAGAATAAAATGGGCTGAAGATTTTTATCAACATTTTATACATTATATATAAAACATAAGTTCACAAAATTATTGGGTTTGGAACATTAAATGTACATTTTTTTTTCAAAAAATTTCGTTTCAAATGTCGGTGTAATACATACAAACAGACAAATCTATATTTTTAACATACTAATGTTTATTCCATTTATTTTGACACTAAGACAAAAATATTATTACTATAGTATTTTAATTTTATTACTATCAAATTTATGATAAATATTGAGAAAATATTGAAACACTCATTCATTTTTATGATAATTATACAACATTAAATCAGTATTTCTTAAGTAACTTTAAAAAAAGAGAATAAAAAAACTCCATACATTAGAATCAGTTTTTCCACTGATTCTTTTCTAATTATAGTCGATATGGATTTGTTTTTCGTCATTGTTTCTTTTTTCAACTATGTAGTTTTTAAACAGATGTTATTTTTAAGGATACATAATTCTATATCTCATGTTCAGTGTTCATCGATGCCTCTAAATATGTAAATATCTTATGATTAATAAAATTACCAATTATTTTCCCAGATATTTTTACTTATCTTGATTTCCTGTTAAATTCTAAAAGGAACAACATATATTCAGTATTGTAATTTTAGTCAAACAGTAAGACTTAAAGTTATAAAAGAAAATGTTAAAATGTTTCACATAATTATATATATATATATATATATATATATATATATATATATATATATATATATATATATATATATACAATCATTTTAGCACCAAAATGGATTGAAATAAATAGTTTATCATTTTACCATTTATATCAATTATCAATTAAGGTAAAAATTGAAAAATTATTTGACTTTTATTATTACATAAATCTTAGTGTTATCATCAAAAATAACTCTTTCTCCATTCAATGGTTCATACTGAGATTTGTACTGATGAATGTAGATATTGAGAGAGAATTCCTAGCTTTAATCAACGTCGTCCAATTTAGTTTGCGAAGAGTTATTAATAAATATAAATTAACTAATTAATAAGTAGATATAATGATGAATAATCATTCTATATCCAATTTCATTGATATCTTAAATAGGAAAGTGATTCAAAGTACAATATAATTGTTTCGATTCCTTATTTACTTATAACTAATCTTTCATTTATTTTACATTTTACTTGAGTTTTTATACTTTTCTTCCGTAGTTTATGTCTTTTTCTGATTTTTTAATATCTTAAAAATGCGATTTATTGAAACCCAAAAAAAAGACAAAGGAATTTTCTGGAATTAGGGAAATTATTGAGTAATTTAAATAATACTTTTGAAATTGATACTTTTTTCTGTAGCAGAAATTCACCACCAGAAAAAAAGGAATTTTAACTTTGAATCGATTAAACAATATTTCAAGTAATAAATACAAATATTTATGATTATTTGACACATAAATCCAATAGGAAAGTGATTGCTTAAATTTTCAACAGGAAAGATAATTTATTTAGTTAATTTGTCAAAACAGCCTTAAACTATGTTAAACTGTTATAATTATTCTATTAGTTTTCTTTACTGTAAATGCACACAGTAGAAAAATTGTAATAAAATTATGAAAATTGGAAAATATCAAGTAATTTTATTTGTCATGTAAAATTACAAAATGGCAAACATTATTAAAGGTATTAAACTCTTATTTATAATCATAATCAAAATAACCTTGTATTTTCCCTATTATAAATTCAATGTTGCCAAAGAAGTTGATAATTAAGTGAAATAAGCCTAAACAGATAATGGATAAGTGCAATATGTTCGTTTTATGTTGTAAAAGTGAGGAATAATTAAAATTTGCTTTAAGGAAAGATATGTCTTATAAAATCAGAATAATAGTTTTTCAACAGTTGAAACGGAATATATAACAATTTTTTTTTATTTTTTAATATTAACAAGTCCTTTATATTCTTTCTCTTACATGAGTTTTTTAAATAGAAATAATTAAATGAAAAGAACCTAGTATAATCATTTGAACATACATTACTTAGTAATAATTGGAATCTATTTTAATAAAAAAGAAAAAATATTGCAGACACAGGTATATAGCGTCAATATATTCATGAAAAACTGACTTAAGTTAGTTTGTTTGTGAGAAAAGAAAACGATCTGAAATAAAAACTCTTTACCACTTACATAAAATGTTATTTACTTAAATTTATGGCCTTATGTTTTAAATTGAAACATATTTTCATATTATAGTTTTCATAAAAATATTTGAGCAATAAAAGAATTTTCCATATTTTATTTTTTGCATTATAATATATAATTCTCATTTTTATCAAATTGATTTCTATCATGTATATTTTTCACTTTGTTCTTTGATTTTATCATATTTTTCACATATTTTTTTGATTACTAAACAACTATTTTTACATTACAAAATTAAACAGTTACATTATTAGCTACAATTTTAATAGGGTGGATTTTCTTTAATTATTATTATTATTAACAAGAAGTAGTTTTTGCATTACTGCTGGGAATTTGTCTATTTCTCTGTAATAACTTAATGCCCAAATATCGATTTGACGGTCTCGGTTGATTTCTCCAGTTTCTGAGAGGCCTAAAAAAAGATGGTCCTTTCCTACTTAAATACAGTAATTCCTGGGGGCAGTGCGTAACGATCATAAAACATGTTGAACTTGGAAATCTATTTTTGATGTAGCAAAATAAAACACTCCGGAATTCTTTAGAAAATTTATGGAGTATGTTGTAATATATTATTTGAAATTATTTTCAAGATCAATATATTTTGGAGGGAGGAAATATATTTTAAGTAAATTAGAGCAAAATATATTATCTAAAGACAAGAATTATAGAATTATTTTAGTATATTGCAATGATGCAGTTTATTGACTTTAGAGAAATGTATTTTAGGAAAAATATTTTATACCTTTTATTATAATCACGTTTTCGTCGATTAATTCAGTCTTGCATTAAATATTTTTAATTGATATATATATATATATATATATATATATATATATATATATATATATATATATATATATATATATATATATATATATATATATATATATATATATATATATATATATATATATATATATATATATATATATATATATATATATATATATATATAGCACATATGAAAAACTCGCTCATTTAATATTTTTCTTTTACAGTATTTTGAAATACTTTTGAAATATTTTTTTAAAAAATGCAAATAAATATGAATTTTTAGAAGTGCATTAAAAAGCAAGTATAATTTAATTTAAACGTAATAATTTAGTTATTTATTTTAGTTTACAATAATATGAAATTATTGTGTCATACCTTCTTCTTTCATATATTTATTCATATGTAATTAGTAAGAGAATTGTGGTCAATGATGTTAAGAAAACAAAAATATAAATTATTTACATCATATTTTTCTGTTTATTATTTGAGAAATTGTTGTTTTAGAAAAAGACATGTTCTTATTAATATTTATACAATGTCACTATACTTGATATTGTTTCTTTCTTGTAAAAATGTATTTACTATACAAAACTTTTGATTTTTGGACAATAACTGATATTCTTTCATGTTTTAGATAAAAAAAAACTACAAAAAATTTATTAAAAAGTAAAAAGTGAGAACTTTAATGAAATAAATTCAATTTTATTTTATCCAAAACTAATATTTTATAATAAAATGATTATTATAAACTATAGTTATTCTTTTGAAATATTTAAATCATATTTTTAGTTCACATATGTTTAATTCACATAATTAGAAGAAAAATGAATAAATAACATTTTAAATTTCATAAAGATTTATTTAGAAAAATATTTTAATTAAAATTATGATATCATAAATGAATGTTATGTTTAGTGGAAGTCTCTTGAACACTAAGGGAGTCTCCGAAAGGGATGTTGGGACATTAATTTTTATTCTCCAATTTACAATGCTAACAATATCGAGAATTCGAGAACATGTTACTGAACATAAGATACATATTATTGTCCATTCAATAATACAGTATAAAAGTATAGTACTCTGCAATTTTTTTGTTAGTAATCAATAAAACTAACAGTACTAATGACAAATGAAATCATATTGCTTATATAATATTATTAATATTTTCATTATATCTATAGAGATTAAACTTATTATTGAAAATTGTATCATCAGAGTATTTTTCGCTATTAATTCTCACACTGGAAAAGCAAATTTTGAACAAAAATATAATTTCATTTATATAATAACATCAATCTTTTTTATACAATGGCATTAAATATATTTAATAATATTTTATAATTACTGGTAGGACTTAAATAAAGAATCCGTCGATAACAAAAATATAACAAATATTTATTTGGGTTCGATATCTCTATACTGAACGCGGACTATACCGCTACAAAAGAATACAATTCTGAATCAAATTTTTCCGAGTGAAACAAGAGCGTAGGAGGTTGCCATAATTGGCGCACTTTATCGCCTGATGAACAATTATTTTAAATTTATTGATAAATTATTGAAAATTTTAATTTAAAAGTAATAAAATTTAAGAATAAACTTTATAATTATGTACAAATATTAGTTTTTAATTATAGCTACTAAAATGAGATCATGAAACGTTAGTTTAATCAGTTATTCTAACATTTTACAACTATTCAATATTAATATACATATACTTAAATTATACTCATAAGTCCGTAAAAAGAAATGATTCGAAATAGTCTTTCAGTTGCATTCAAGCAATCTAAAAATCAGATTACATTGAATTGATTAGAGTTTACAAATTTATTTTTATTATTTTCGCCATTTTTTGTTAGGATCAGTGGTCTAATGAATAATTTAGACAGCTGAAAGTTAAGCCATTACAATAACAAATTTATTTTTTAATTTTCCAGGGTAAAGTAATCATTTTCAAAATAAAAACCACTTATTACTAATCCTCCAAATAAGTTTTATAGGAAACATTCTTCAATTACTTTTATTAAAGGCATCAAACATACTTTAAATGCACATAAATTTAAGTAGCATCTTATCTCAAAAATGCAGCTAGTGTGCAGTGTAAATAACCATTTATATACTTACGTTATGATTGGATCATTTAAGCTTATTAAAAATCATTTCTTGCAATCATTAATACATGATAATTTGTAATAATTATATTGTGAGGGCTTGTATAACAAAATAATTGCAATATATTCCGCAGAAGTGTCGGTATAACAAAAAGTATTCCTCACAGGGTTATACCTCTTCAGTTTTTTTTTAATTTACAGTAAATTGCTAATCTAGTAAATCTTGTACCTGTTTAAGTGCATAATATTTGAAAACACAGAAAATTCCTTTAGTCATATTTTATATTTTAAAGAAAACACTTTAGTTAAACAAAGGATTTAACTCATTTAGTTCAGGATCATATTTGTTCTTAATATTTAAAAACCTAAATTTGAATACAGTTACATTGATTCCAAATCTTACAAAGATCTGGTAACTCCAGTTGTTACGGTTAACTAAAATGGTCATAGGCTAATATTTCTTAATCTATCAATTTGTGCATGAACTTGTTTCCTCATTATTAATTTATTATATATGAAAACTTTTAAATTATCTTAATCTGCTTACTGATAAGTAAATAATGTGAGTAAGATACCTCTTTCCTAATCTAGAAAACATTTAAAATTAATTTCAAACCAAAAATTATAGAGTTAAATCAATGATTTTCAGAGCCATTGATATATCTAATGACATTCTCATTACCATTCAATCCTAAGTTAATCATGGGAGTCAAGGGAATAAATAAGTAAAAATAAAATTATAATACTTTCAAGTACTGAATTCATGGTTTTCTATAGCTTCCAATCGCGTAGGTAAATAATCAAAATGATGTATGATAATAATTAAATTTCTGACTGCACAAGACTATATTTAAAACAATACAATGTTATTTAAATAAAAAAGGGAAGCGTAAAAAACGTTGTATTTTACGGATATATTCAATATTACCTGTTAAATTTATAAAGTCATAATTTACAGAGATATATTAATTTTAGTTTACAATAAAATGCCATAGAAAGATTCAATTAATTACAGCAATATGATTTCTAAGTATCACTGGAATGAGCTTATTTGTCCCAA